>PISW01001067.1:0-250879 GCA_004023785.1 Mungos mungo
GGCACCGAGAGATGGGGGGTGGGGGGGTTCATGGGGGCACTGAGAGATGGGGGTGGCGGGGTGGTTCGTGGGGGCATCGAGAGATAGGGTGGCAGGGCGGTTCGTGGGGGCACTGAGAGATGGGGGTGGGGGGTGGTTTGGGGCACCGAGAGATGGGGGTGGGGGGCGGTTTGGGGCACCGAGAGATGGGGGTGGGGAGAGCCCAAGGAAAGGCTAGAGGCCCTGAGCGCTGCTGTTCTGTTGGTGCCACCACCTGTGTGTGTCCCTGGGTGGGGTCTCTGATCCTTGCTTCTTGGGCAAGTAAGGCCTGACCTAAGCTCTGGATCTGAGCCTGGACAGAGGAGAGGGGACCCTGTGCCCACGCACTCCCCACAAGGTCACGGCCCCAGCAAGGATAGAGGACGGGGTCCATATCTTCTGGAGCCCAGCTGCACTTCATCGGGGGCTGGTGGCCCCTCAGCCAGGCTGCTTGGGTTTCCACCTGATTCGCTGCTTACAAGACTGACCCTGCCCGGTGACCTTGCGGAGATCCTGTTCCTCGCCACTGAGCAGGGTCGATGCTGGCACTGGCCTGACTGCCTGTCCCTCGTGGAGGGACCTGACCAGGCCATGGCTGCGGTAGGGTTCTCTGCTGTCATTGGAATGTGGCTGCATTCTGAGGTCGCCACGGAGGCTGCCCCTGGGATGGGGTGGTGGCCGGCCATGCCCCACCAGGCCGTGCTGTCCCAGGAGCAGAAGTGGAGCGCAATCGCTGGAAGAAACGTTGGCGGCGTGTGGTGGGCACCGAGGAGCTGGGCCAGGACGGGCGGGAGGCCCTGGAGGCCAGGAAGCAGAGGCAGCAGAGGAGGAGGGAGGAGGGAGGAGCAGGCGAAGGCCTTGTTTGGAGGGGGGCATGGGGACCCCTGCCTCACTCACTGCGGTGCTTGCCTGGGTGGAGGGTGGGACCTAGAGAAAAAGGGGTTTGTGGGTGGGCCCTGCCGGGTGGCGGGAAATAGGGTGGGTGAACTGAAACATATTCTGGATTCTGTCCAAATGGCCTTTGGCCATTATTTGTAGTCCTGCTGACCCGAGGGGTTGCCCCGGCCTCGACCACCTTTCTGGACCGTTGCCCCCCCCCCCCCCGGGACCTTCTGGCACGTCCATCTGGGTCCTAGGAAATTTCTGGTGTTCGCCTTTCTTGCTGAGAAAACCAGTCCTCCTTTCCCCTCGTTTGAGGTGATCAAAGCTCCATGGAGGCCGCAGAGTGCAGGAGGACAGCAGAGAGGCCCGGCAGCCCGACCCTCTGGGCTGGCCTGAGGTGGGGTCCTGGCCGTGGCCTTGGGGTCAGGTTAGGGTTCGGCCCATCTGGACTCTTCCTGCTCGTTCTAGGGAACTGGGAACAGCCAGGTACCCCAGAGCAAATATGCTGAACTACTGGCCATCATCGAGGAGCTGGGAAAAGAGATCAGACCCACCTATGCGGGGAGCAAGAGCGCCATGGAGAGACTAAAACGAGGTAAGTCATGGGTCTCGGCTCGCCAGGCGGCTGCCACCTCCCTTCCGGGTGCTGACTGCTGTGAACGATGTTCCGGGAGGAGAGTCCCCGGGCTCCTGGTGTGTTGATGTGTGTCTCAGCAGCGCGCAGGGGCAGCGGGGGCGCGTGTGTGGGATGCAGACCGTCCTTGGGATCTTGGGGTCTGATGGGAAGGCCTTGCGCGCCTCCCGGGAGGGTCCACATGCTTCACACAAGGAGCCTTTGTAGCCCAGCTCCTGCAGCTTTGTCCCCTGTTGGCGACACTGGTCAGACACCAGGGGAGCTCCTCTGGGTGAGCCGGTGGCCAGGAGTCCTGAGGTCCCGGGTCCTGTTGCCCTCTGCTGTCAGATCTTGGGAGCAGAGCCTGGGGGCAGGGGGAGGGAGCAAGAACACTGCGAGATTCTTCTGTGATTGATGGGGGAGGGCGGCTGGGAGCACCGTGTCACAGAAAACAAGTGACTTCTGTGAAGATGTGACTGCCCGGCTGATTACAGGAGCAGGTGAGGTAGGCTGCCACCTCACTACGCGAGTCGGGTGGAGGGGGGAGAGGATTTCTGTATTAGAAGGTGGCAGTTCAGAGCAGCAGTGGCCTAGGTGCGAATTTAATTTCAGAAGGGACTTGGGGTTTCTGAAGAAGGTTGGAGAGACAAGTTCGAGAGAAACGTCTGTGGTTATAAACGTGGGGCATCAAGAGGGGCTGTTGTGGAGGCCGTGACTCGGCAGCGACAGGCAAGGCCGGCTGAGGACAGGCTCCTGCCCGCAGTGGTGGCCTTTGCCGCACTTGACGAAGGCTCCGCGGGGACACCGGCTGGTTGGCTAGTTAACGGGCTCAGGCGTGCAGGAGGGGAGCCGGCAGTTAGAGGCTGGACCTGGAGAGGACTTGGGGAACGGCGGGGCTGACCCTGACCTAACCCAGGGGTGAAGTGGGCATCGATCTGCGTTGGGGCTGCTGTCTGGAGTCAGGAGAAGCAAAACCGTCCCGGCACCTGGCGTGCTGGTTCCCTGAGTAGAAATCCCTGGGAAGATGCTGGACCCCAAGTCGAGCAGGCAATCTGCAATCACCCAAAAAATCCAGTGGTTCAGGTCAACATACAGATAAGGCTGGTGACCCTCCAGGGCGTGTCTTCGTGAGCAGCTGGTCCCACGGTCATGATGACTGATGGCCAAGTACAAGCTGGCCAAGTTTATGTCATAACGAGGCGAAGAAGGGTCATAAAAGGCGCACGGGAGTCGGGCGCATTGGTGCTCGGTCAGCAGACCGTAGCCAGTGGGCCTAGAATGGTTTTTAGTTTTTAAGGTTAAAAAATGATTTTGTGACACGTGAAAATTAATCTGAAATTCACACTTCAGTGTCCGTAAATAAAAGTTTATTGGAAGATGGCCACACCCATTGCTTATATAATGGCTGCTTTCTCTGTCGATTCGGTGGCAGAGTTGAGTAGTTGTGACAGAGACCGTGTGGCCCGCAAAGCCGGAGATATTTACCGTCTGGCCCTTTCCAGAACAGGTCCTCTGAAGCTCAGAGATAAGACTTGTGACCTGTGGGACGCCTACGTGACTTGGGGGATGTCATTCACAGTGCCCTCCGGCAGTCCTCTCTCAGGAGGACTAGATTCTTGGTGTCTATTAAAATGAGATCAGTATCTCACGGAGTTCAGTAAAGGCCAAAACAAAAAACCCCCAACAACCAAACCATAACCACCAAAGCAAAGAGAGAAAAGACGCACGCTGCGTAACGGGGCAGAAGGTGCCCAGGCCCGCCGGCGGGCGGACGTCACGGTGGACACGGTTGAACCTAAGTGAGCAGTCTTGCATCCTGCCTGTGCCAGCTGGACATTGGACGAACCCTTTCTAGAGTTTAGAATATGAAGAAGCCAGAGAAAAATAATGACTTGAAGTCGTGGAATCTCCAAGGAGGGTCAGGCTTAATGAAAGCGGGAGACACGTTCACTCCAGTCCTCTGACCGCGTGCAGGATGAGAGCTTGCTGGGCGCTCCCTCGAGCGCGGAAAGGGATGTCGGGGCGCCAGAAGAGGAGAGGGGGCTTCAGGGGAGGGGGTGCGAGTGGCTTTCCCAGCCGCTGGGATCCTGGGGTGGCTTGGAGCCAGGTCCCCAGGCTGGGCCGGGAGGGGCCCCCTCTCTGGAAGGGGCGCTGCCACCGGGTCCTCAGCCTCTGCTTCTCTCCCAGGCATCATCCACGCCAGAGGACTGGTCCGGGAGTGCTTGGCTGAGACGGAGCGGAACGCCAGGTCCTAGCTGCCTGTCAGCACGGAGGGCTTCCAGCTTCTTCCAGGAAGAGACGTTCTAGCTCAGCTCCCACGTTCACACCAAACTCTCTGTTTTCAAAATGGTAACAGTTTGATTTCTCCTTCCCGCGTCCCTCCCATGGTTCATGAGGCTCCGAGACTGAGGAATATTTTGCCGTTGATTAGGATTTACATTTTAAATAGTTAGGAATTACCCAAGTTTTTCTTTCTTTCCTTTTTTTTTTTTAAGCATTGACTTAGAAGATGCACGGAAACGATCCCTATTTCACAGCAGAGACCCCAGTGTCTCCCTTCTGTTCCCCTTTTGGAATTCCGTTACGTCCCCCAGATTGTTCTTTGTTCCATAAGCTAATACAACCACTCCAGGGTTTAGTTTCTAGTGCGTACGTTTGCCACACGGTGTGGATTCCGCTTCATGTAACTTCCTTTGTGCTTAAGCATTTGCCTGCATGACTCTTAGTGCTTTGAGGTCAAATTTAAAAATGCGCAAGTTATAAATACAGAAGAAAGAGCAACCTACCAAACCTAATGAGAACCCCGGAAAATATTCCTACTCAGACCGTGTGTGTGGATCTCAGTGCTGCCTTTCCCGTAAGCCGATCCAGACATCTGGAAGAAAAGGATTAGACTTGTCGGCATCTTTGTATGTATTTATTACTTGATGTAATAAAGCTTATTTTCATTAACAATTTGTATGAAGGTGTGGGTTCCTCGGATTCTTAACGTGGTATCTTAAACAAACATCTCAGTGGGAGTGGGAGATACCTGTTTGCCCACCTGGCCCAGAAACGTTTGTGTGATGGTGGTGTTAGCACGCGGGCGGAGGGAGGGGCGTGCTGGCCTGAGGCCGAAGATGGGGGTCAAGTGCAGCAGCGTCCCAGTGCGTCTCCACTGCCACCGACGTAGGTGCGCGCCAGGGATGAACACATTAGCGGGAGCAGTGTTACTGACTTTGCCCACTGCCTTGCCCACGAGGAGGCCATTCTCTGTTTTCAGGTGCTTATCCTGTGAGCATTTCCGGGGTGCTAAAGGAATCGATTTTTCTGGGGTGCCTGGGTGGCTCAGGTGGCTGAGCGTCCGACTTCGGCTCAGGTCATGATCTCACAGCTCATGAGTTTGAGCCCCCGCATCGGGCTCTGTGTGGACAGCTCAGAGCCTGGAGCCTGTTTCGGATTCTGTGTCTCCCTCTCTCTGGCCCTCCCCTGCTCACTCTGTCTCGGTCTCTCAAAAAACTAAAACCTTAAAAAAAAAAAAAGGAATCTGGCTTTCATATAATGCTCGCCAAACTCAAGCTGGCTCTGTTGGTGCCTGCTGAAGGCTGAGCCGCTCTGTGCTGGGGAGAACCGGGTTGCGCCGGATGTGTCGAGAATCTGCTGGTCTCCAGCAGTGCCTTCCGAAGGAATTGTGCGGTAATTCTGACCATGCTCCTTGGGCACTAACCCTGTGTGATGGGGATTCACTGTGGCGAGGGGGAGTCAGAGACAAATGGGGGCAGTTTTGCAGGCATAAGGCCAGGTCCCAGTCATGTCTGGTCTAAAGGCCACTAAGAAGGGGTTCTAGGGAGCGGGCTTGTCTGCCTCTTTCATGCACGTGACCGCAAGTCCCAGAAGGTACAAGAAAGGGGACATTGAAGCCTCTGTTCCTCCTGTCGGCAGCTCCCAAATTTCCCTTCCCACCGTTCCCGGCTTGTCATGTGCCACCCCAGGTCCTCCGCTGCCTTCTGAAAGGAGGTCTGGACGGGCGAGGGTCCTGGACGCTGCTAACTGCCATCCCAGGTCACTCCAAGGTGAGAAGAGGCTTGCCTGGCTGCCCTAAAGGTAAGCAGTCGGACCCGTGCCCTGGGCAGGCCGTCTGTGCCCGTGCACTGCTCTGGTTTTGACGGCAGACCGCGTCTGACGTAGGCTTCTCACCTCGTGGTTTTCCCCCCTCCTTGTTTTGTGGGTGAACTCCAGATGTGTTCTGGCAAGGCAAGCTATTACCCTAAAACCTAAAACCCTAAGACCCCTGAACAGTTGTAGAGTCCGGTCCAGCCCGAGTGTGTGGTGGTGCACAAATTTGCAAACAAATCGGGTTCTGGGCCTCCAGCTCGTAAATCTGCTTATAAATCAACATCCAGGGAACGCCAGGCGTATTATTATTATTTTTTAAAGTAAGCTCCACGCCCTACGTGGATCAGGAGCCGCGCGCTCCACTGACTGAGTCAGCCAGGCGCCGCTGCTGGATCCTCTCATCAGAGAGGAGATTTGACAACGGGCCGTCATATTGAGTTAATGGGGTGAACGGGCAAGTAACTGACTGACTTGTACATCTTTCTCCGTGTTCTCTTACTCTCTTAGCCTGACATTAAGCTAAGGGACATCACTGAGCAGTGACCTCCTAGCGGACGAACGGTGGCACTAAACGCCATTACTGGTTGACTCAACTCCACAATCCTCCCCCCCCCCCCATGGGCCTTCCTTATTAATGTTACCAAACAAGTTTTACTTTCTTTGATAATAAGATACAATCACACAAATGTGTAGCTTAAAAAAATACAGTGACATCCTTCTGACAACCGCCAGCCATCCAGCAGTCCCTCTGGTGTCAGTCACATCACGATGACCCCTTTCCTCTCCACAAAAAGTAGCTGCTGTCCTTTTATAGTAACGACTTCTGTGTGTCTCTTTATAGTTTTACTCTCAAAACGTGTATCTCTAGGGCGCCTGGATGGCTCAGCCAGTTCAGCGTCTGACTTTGGCCGAGGCCAAGATCTTACGTTTCGAGAATTTGAGCTCCACATTGGGCTGGCCTGCTTGGGATTCTCTCTGCCCTTCCCCTACGTGTGCACGTGCTCTCTAAACAGATGAATAAACTTTTATTAATTTTTTAATAATAGTATTTTAAAAATTTATTTATTTTGAGAGAGAGTGGGGGGGGAAGGACAGAGAGACAGGGAGAGAGAAAATCCCAAGCAGGCTCTGCACTGTCAGCGCAGAGCCCAATGTGGGGTATGAACCCATGAACCATGAGATCATGCCCTGAGCTGAAACCAAGAGTCAGATGCTCAGCTGACTGAGCCACCCAGGTGCCCCAAATGAATAAACTAAAAAAAAAAGTTTAAAAAAAAATGTTTATTTTGAGATAGAGAGACAGACAGCGTGAGTGGGGTAGGAGCAGAGAGAGACAGAGACAGAATCTGAAGCCAGCTCAGGGCTCTGAACTGTCCACACAGAGCCTGACGTGGGGGTTGAATCCACGAACTGCAATATTATGACCTGAGCTGAAGTCAGACGCTTAACCAACTGAGCCCCCCAAGCACACCTAAATTTTTTTTTAAATATCCACCTAGGGGACCTAGGTAGCTCAGTTCGTTGAGCATTGAACTCCCGATTTCAGCTCAAGTCATATCTCATGGTTCATGAGTTCAAGCCCTGCATCAGACTGCGCTGACAGTGTGGAGTTTGCTTAGGATTTTCTCCCTCTCTCTCTGCCCCTCCCCTGCTCTCTCTCTCTCTCTCTCTCTCTCTCTCAAAATAAATAAAACTTTTAAAAAAAATGTGTATCTCTATCCACCAGTTTAGTCCACTGTTTAAAAAATTCTGATTTAAAATCTGAAGTTGGTTAAAAATACAGAAACGCTACAGTAACGCTTGAGGTGGCATGGAGTCCCCACTATTATTTCGTGGACGCATCTGCAGGTTCTTTCAGGGGTGCCTGCTGGCTCAGTCAGTGGAGCGACTCTTGATCTCAGGGTCATGAGTTCAAGCCCCACACCGGGTGTAGAGATCACTTCAAAACAAACAAAAAAGCATTTCTGATTCTCAGTGGATGTTTTTACTTGATTCCCACAGTTCTTTCAGGAGTTTCTTTTTTTCTAGGGTTTCTTTTGCTCTTTTTTTCCTCTCTTGCTTTTTCTTCTCTGCTTCCCGTTTTTCTTTGTAAACAAGACTGTTTTCGCCATTGTAGAAAATATCCACTTTCTCTTGTAGGGTTTTCCGGGCTAGCTTTCTGTTCTGATCCACGGATCTTGTCTGGTGGCACTGCAGGAGACAGGAATTTGTGAAGTGAAACAGTTCATTCTGGACAGGACCTCAGAAACTGTGGGACTCAACCCAGTCCCTTTACAGATGGGGCCAGTGGTCAAGAGCCCCAGGGAGTCTGTGTCAGAACGAAGACCATGTGCCCTCCTGCCTCTGCTCAGCCCTCGCCCTGCCCACCCCCAGCGAGGGGACGGTGTGGCTTCCTCGGTGACTGTTTTATAATTAAGAACGTTGTTTTGTTTGGAAGCAATGGCCACAATAACATACAGTCCCCGAATAGTTTTGAAAACATCCATTGCTGTGTCTAGCTTGTGGCCAGGGAACAAACACTCTGCCCGGTTTATAAATGTAAAATTCTGGGGCTGCCTGGGGGGCTCAGCCAGCCAGGCACCTGACTTCAGCTCCGGTCATGGTCTTGTGGTTTGTGAGCTCAGCCCGGCGTTGGGCTCTGCACTGATATTCGGAGTCTGGGAGTCTCTCTCTCTCTCCCCCTCCCCTTCTCGTGTTCTCTCTCTCTCAAAATAACTTAAAAAATTTGTACATGTAAACTTCTGTCTCCAGGAGGGAGAGGGCATCTTCATGATTAGTCAGCTGTAGCACTGATGGTGTCACACCTGCGTTATGAAGGGGGAGCGCCTTGCAAAGCTGCCTGATAAGGAAGCCTGCGAAGTCAGAGCGAAATCACACTGCTTACGGCGGATCTGCAGTGAGGTCATAAAATAGCTAAACAAAACTCACGTCAGGCCCTGGGATTGTATTTGTTGCTCACAAATGACACTTTTTCTCAAGGAGGAAAAAAGCGATGGAGAAAAAAGCGAATGAGTTGGTAGCCTCTTTCTTGGCTCAGCTCCGTGGCGGTGGAGAACTGCTGCGAGAACCCGCACCGCGGGCTCGCCCTGGGACGGAGCCTGCGGCTGTAGGATCTGGGCAAGTTACTGAACCTCTCTGTGCCCGGTTCCACATTTGCGCCACGGAAAAGGTAAGGCAGGAGGGCTCGGAGGACAAAGGCCGACCCATCGCAGTTGTGCAGTGCCCCCCATGGCAGACGTGCCGGAAGCCTCCGCGGGCAGCCCCTCCGGCCCGAGGAGCACCCGCCTTCCCAGCTCCTCTGATCGCCTGCCTGAGCTGCCCCCCCCCCCAGGGCCCTCTGGCCCCTCAGAATGGACAGCCAGTTCCACTGAGGCAGCGGGCCCACCACTAACAAGCCAGGACAGCGGTGGGGTATTTCCTAGGGCTTCGAGATGTGCTGAGAGCTGGTGATCTCTGATGGGAGACTGGTTTTCATACAAGACAGGAAGCCTCCTACAGGCAGCCCGCCGCCGTGTGTGGTCCTGAGGGTGAGAGAGGCTCTGCCTGTCACCTCACTCTCAGAAGGGCAGGTGTCACATTTACCCAAGAGGGGATGAAGGGACACGGCCGGGTCGCTAGGGGCTGGGAGCCCGCGGCCCCTCTGCCGAGCCGTGTGCGCCCCGCGGCCCTGCGAGGACGCGCTGCCTGCCCGGTGCCAGGCCAGCGGGTGTCCCTGGCGCCAGAGGACCCGGGCAGGAGGCTTCTGAGGCTCTGCCTCAGGGCCGGAGACGGGCTCCGCAGTGCCCAGCGCTGCCTGGGCCGCAAGGAGAACGCATGTCGGCCGACCACCGCCGCCACTCGAGCCCCGCCCCCAAGCCCAGGGACCCCCAGGGGGCTCCCTCCTCTACCTTGACGACGATGCCCGAGGGGCGGTGCTTCAGCACCACACAGTTGCTGGTTTTGTTGGTGGCCTGGCCCCCCGGCCCGTGCCCTTTCACGAACTGCTCTTCAAGGTCACTCTCCTCCAGGGGAGGCAGCAGGGCGGGGCGGTCCCTCTTGCCTGCCACCTGCACCGCAGTGCCGGCCGCTCCCGGGGCTAAGAGCGCGGGCTTCTCCCGAGGCCGGAGTCCCCACGGTGCGGTGCACATCCTGGCCAGCGGTGCGGGCCAGCGCAGGAGGCCCCGGGTGCTCATGGAGGGCGGCTCTGCGTGTTCAGGACCTGAGGTGGAGGGAAAAAAGACAGCCTTTCATTCAGGAAGATGTGTTTGCTCTGAAGATGTCACTTCGGGCTCTAGAATAACCTTTTATTATTTAGTTAAAACATTTTTTTTTAATGTTTATTTTTGAGAGAGAGAGAGAGAGAGAGACAGGGTGTGAGCAGGGGAGGGGCAGAGAAAGAAGTCACAGAATCTGAAGCAGCTCCAGGCTCTCGGCTAGCTGTCAGCACAGAACCTGATGCGGGGCTCGAACCCACCAACCGCGAGATCATGAGCTAAGCTGAAGTGGGACACTTCACCGACTGAGCAACCCAGGTGCCCCTAGTGCAACCTTTTATAAACCAGTTCAGACGATGGCCACCCTTGCGTCACCTAGCGTATTTAGGAAATTGGCAAAGACAGAGCATCGAGTGCCTTGCGTTCATCTCCGGTGACCTTAGCAGCACACGCCCTACCAGCTGATAAATATTTTCTTATGATGGGCTGAAAATGTCTTCAAAGCACCCAGAGGTGCCGTTTTCTCAGGAAGGAGAGGTTTTGAGGGTGACATGCCACGGAACGGGGCTGTAATTCGATAAGGAGATATGACACAGGGCATCAAGCAGGAATTAGAGTCAAGCGACATTATTTCAACATTTGAGAATCTTTGAGCTCAAAATGTAAAGACGACAGTATGCGAGCCTGTTTTATAGCTGAGCTTAAACAGTCTGACACGGTAAATATCACTATCAATCAATGTCATGGCGGTTGCTTTTTAACGTTTCCAGTTTCCTGGGTTTGAACAGGAACATCTGTTCGCTCAGACGCACCGCCAACAACGTGGTCCGAGTGGGCTCTTCACTGGCGCCATCACGCCGACGGATTTTTAGTAAGGCGCCTCTCAGGTTCAAAATGCCACACGGGGTGTAGGTGGAAAAGAGCAAGCCTCTGTCTTCATGGAGCTTAGAGTCTAGCCAGGAGATGCTACAACAAGAAAGCAGTATTATTAAGACTTTCTTTTAATGCTTATTTTTGAGAGAGAGAGAGAGAGAGAGAGAGAGAGAGAGAGAGCAGGGGAGTGGCAGAGAGAGAAGGAGACACAGAATCTGAAGCAGCTCCAGGTTCTCAGCTGTCAGCACAGAGCCCGAACTCACGAGCTGTGAGACCGTGACCTGAGCCCAAGGCGGATGCTTAGCCAGCTGAGCCCCCAGGCGCCCGAGAAAGCAGTATTTAACCGCTGGGCTGAAATAGCTGCTTGAGGCGGAGCAGGAGGCCGAGGTGCCTTGCTGGCAAGTAGCAGCAGGGGCAGAAAGAGCTCCTAGGACATGGTGGCCCTGCAGGCCTTTGCCTTCGTCCAGGGGAGGAGGGCAGAGCTCGTTGAAAGGCTTTAGCTCCTTGCAAAGATTGGTATCCTCATCCTGCAGACAGGGCTAAGTCACAGCGGGGGCCATCTTCTTATCTGGAAAATGGGTGAATAAGCCCTTCTCCACCCATCCTGCACAGGCATAAAGGTCAGAGGAAAAAGAAAATGCTGGAAAGAGCTGTTGTTGAACACCTTTGGGGACATGAGACCCGTTTGTAGCAAAATCGCCGTCATGCAGGTGGGTTATGGGAACTGTGAACCCGCTGCTCTGCCGCTCGCTGGGTGCTGCTTGATCCAGGAGGGTGTGGGCACTGACAGGGATGCACCGCCCTTTTTACCAACTGCTGCTTTCTTTCAGACTCGAAATAGCTGCTTTTACCCCTTGAAGCCCTGTAGATTCTACTGATGGCCCCTGGTCTCTAACGTAGGTGGGAGGTGGAGTCTGTCTAAGCCAAAGGGAGCTTAACCTGCACCAAGTACTTTCCACAGGTTTGCTCTCAGGTCACTTACCCCCCGCCCCCGGCAGGTCTGGCTGCTGACTTCCAATAAATGTTTTTATTTTTGAGAGAGAGCGAGAGAGAGCGCGAGCGAGCACCCACGTGTGCGCCAAGTGGGGGAGGGGCAGAGAGAGAGGGAGACACAGAATCTGAGGCAGGCTCCAAGGCTCTGAGCTGTCAGCACAGAGCCCGATGCGGGACTTGAACCCACAAACTGGGAGATCATGACCTGAGCTGAAGTCAGACGCTTAACCAACTGAGCCCCCCAGGCGCCCCTAAACTTGTAACTTCTTCCTGAAAAGTACGCCGTTCAGCATGTGGGTCCGCGCCGGGGGTGGGGATTAGTGTGGCATTGGTAGAATGCTGTGGCTGCTCCGAGGGGCTAGATTTTGAAACAGAGGGTGCCAGTGCCACTTGAAAACAACGACTGGGTTTATTTATTGTGCGTCAAGTCTCCAAAGTCCGGTCAGGAGCCGAGAAAGGATACCCCCGTAAACGCAGGCGCTTCTCTGCAATCCCTGCAACCAAGAACCCAGTCCCTGTAACCGCGTGAATGAGCCTAAGTCGATGTCCCAAACCCCCTTTCCCTTATTTCTGCTTTCAGTCCACAGAACAAGATTTCCTTTGTGAACCAGACAGCATCTAGCCCCGGGATCAGACTCGTCGTGGAACTCGGGCCCAGGGCCTCCCTTGGGGTCTCTCTTCCGCGGGTTGGTAAATCTGACCCGGCAGGGCAGCCTTGGGATCGAATGCAGGGACAAAGAAAGGAAGGGAGTGTGAGACGAGGCGAAAGTCCCAGACAAAGGGCGGGGAGGAGAGGGCCTTTATCAGCTGCCTCGTCACTGGCGCTGTGGTTCCAGTCTCTACCTTGTGCCCTAGTTCAGAGCCGACACACACCCAGGAAGGTCTCCTACCCAACTGGAGTTCACAAAAGTCCCCCGTGTGGTTACTGGCTGCTTTGTTTACCAGCTAGCTAATTCCAACAGCCAATCGGAAGGTTCTAAATACTTCTAGTATCTCCTGGAGCTTTGGCTCTCCTCCAGTGCCTGCTAAAAATGACAAACTCACCCACAGGCCCACTTCCCCAAAGCCCCGAGAAGAATACGGGTGGGGTTTCAGTTTTTGTGATGCCCGCTGAGCAACTCAGAGTCTTTGGGGAACAATGCAGGCCGCTTCAATTAGAGCTCGTCGTGACATTAAAAAGGAGGAAAGGAAAAATGGTGACAGGGAGTGCTAGTAGGGGAGACCGGGAGTCCTGACGGCGCGCCCCCGTGCCTGGCTGTGAGCGCCTCCACTCAGGGCTGGCTCTCGCCCCAGCCTCCGCTCGGTTCCTCTGCCGGCTTCGGCCCTGAGCGGCTGATGCAGTTTGGCTTAAAGCCTCTCTCACTGTCCTAGTCCCGTCCCACCCAGTCAAGTTAATGATAACAGGCGTTAGGACTTTACAAAAAGGAATGTGAATTTGTTCAATGCATATTTTCATCACCTACTGTATGCTGGGCGTGGGCCTCAAGGAGCCCAAAGAGCCTGTTGCATAAATGAGAAATTGATACGTGCTGCAGCCCGGAATGGAGATGCCACGCGAAGCAGCGGTTCTCCGACTTTGCTGCGCCCAAGTCCCTCGGAGGCTGATCACTGGGACTTGGAATCTGCATTCCGTTAGGTGCGTCCTTTCCTGACCTGGACCCAGCCGCCACTGTTCCCGCCTAGGAAGGCGTCCAGCTGCAGGGGAGGTATGGTCAGCTCGGGAACGTGGCCTGAGACGGCAGCAAACGGTCAGACGGAAGCCAGACGCGGCAGCGTTAATGCCCCCGAGATGGGCGAAGGGGACGCTGATGCCTTTCCCATTGTGCCTCCGAGAGACAGAAGCATCTCCAGATCGATTTGCAGGAAGTCATAGGATTTCAATCTCTGGGCTCACCTTCTGGATGCCATTTGCACGAAATTCACTGTTTATTCTTCCAAGAGAAAGAGAAGTGAGAGAGAAAAAGTATTTTCTCTTTAGCCACAACTTTCATGTTATCTCAACCTGGGAGAAATTTCATCAAAGCCAAATGAAGGAACAGATGTGGAGATGAATGGAAGTGGGGTGCTTTAGGAAAGCCGAGTGGTACAGCTCCGCCAAGACAAATCCCTGGGATCCCTGTGACCTAGGACGCGGGTTCATTAGGCCTGGGGTGGGGCCGGACACTCTCCATTCCTAACCAGCGCCCAGGTGAGGCTCTGCCTCCAGGAACCCCACTCTGAGAATTATGGCCAAAAGCTCTGAGCAGATGTGCTGCCCGCATGGTGTCTCGTAGGACTATCTAATCCTGGATGGCAGTCCCGGAACGATGATGGAAAGACGGAGGAAGGTGTGAAGGAGAGTGATGGTGGGAACAGGAAATAACTGAATGAATCCTGATTCGAGCAAATAGACAAAGTGAAATGGTAACACGGGGATTGAGAAATGGGGTCATCCGAAAAAAGGACACCAATAACGCTGTTTCTGTTACATTAGTGTTCTAGAACAGTGTTGTCTGGTATGAACATAATGTAGGCCACATGTGAAGTTCTAAATTTTCTAGTATCACCCTAACAATAAAAAGGGGTGCCTGGCTGGCTCAGTTGGTGGAACATGTGACTTCTTAATCCTGGGGTTGGAAGTTAGAGCCCCAAATTGGGTACAGAGTTCACTTAAAAATAAAAGCTTAACAAAAAAACCCACAACAAATCCAGGGGTGCCTGGGAAGCATCCGACTTCAGTTCAGGTCATGATCTCATGGTTCATGGGTTCGAGCCCCACATCGGGCCCTGTGCTGACAGCTCAGAGCCTGGAGCCTGCTTCAGATTCTGTCTCCTCTCTCTGCCCTTCCCCCACTCATACTCTGTCTCTCTCTCAAAAATAAATAAGCATTAAAATAAAATAAAATAAGAACAATAAAAGGAAACTGAACTTAATGTTAATATAAAGACATATATTTAATATATACTTTATTTACTATATTAACCAGTATAACCAAAGTATTGTTTCAACATGTAATAAATATGCAAACTATTGATACCTTATTATTTACATGAAGTCTTTAAAATCTACCCTGTCAGACAGTGTGGCTCCAGAATCTTGCTGGTTAGGTCCACAGAGCAGTACGACAGTACCGCTTGGGAGGCTGTTAGGAGTGGAGACTCTCAGGCCCTATCCCAGCCTTCTAACCGAGAACCTGCATTCTACAAAGATCCGCAGGTGACTCAGAGGCACGCTCCCCAAGTCTGAGAAGCGCTGTACCAGGACACAGGAACGAGCAAGTTTCCGCCTGCCAGGGCAGACGCTTCTAAAAGCTGGTGTTTCTCGTGTTTGTAATATTTAGGAAGTCGAGGCCGGATTCTGGGGTGCCAGCTGCCTGCTTGGTCATGGTCCTGTTTCCCCGTCCGTAACAGGAGAGAAAGTGACAGGCTGCAAAACAATGACCTGATCGATGCTGAGGGACCAGACACGGTGCCTGCTGGAACAGGCTGGTGTGCGGTGGTGAAGCTCGAAAAGGACAGAATGGCCAGCTGATGGCACCAGAAGCTAAGGGAGAGGATGGTTTTCTGGGAAATGCTTAATCATAATCCACGGTTCCTTGTATGTTTCGGTACGCCCTGGAAAAGGGGAGCGAGAAAAAAGCAGCCGTTTCCCCGGCTCACTCATCCCCCTGTTCGGCTTGTCTGAAGTCCTCCTGGGGCCGGAGCACCTCCCGGTGGGGCCGGAGCACCTCCCGGGGGGGGGTGGTGGCTGGAGCACCTCCCAGAATGGAACAGCTCGGGGCCAGGGCTCAGGCCTGAAACAGACCACGTCCTTTCCGGGGACTGAGGGTTCGCCCTGAAGATAAAGCACCTTTCACTCACAGGAAGCGCTGGCAGAGGGTTATTTCTCAAATACAACGAGCATAATAGACGGGGCAGGAAATGCCCAGCTGGGGACTGCGCCAGGTCTGGTCTCAATGTAACAGAGCTCAAGAGACGTCTCATGAAGGAGATAAAGAGAAAAGCTTTCAATTCATACGACACTAACATCCCATTCTGTTTTTTTTTTAACAGAAAACTCTGAATCCACAGAATGACACCTGTCCTATTTGTGTGCATTGCTGTGATTTTCCTCTATTTATGGATCTAACAGGAACTTTATAATTTTATCAGCTGCACTGTTTTTTTAATTATAATTTTTTAAGTTTATTTATTTTGAGAGAGAGAGAGAGAATGAGCAGGGGAGGAGCCGACAGAGAGGCGGAGAGACAGAATCCCAAGCGGGCTCCCACCATCAGCATGGAACCCGATGTGGGACTCGAACTCACAAACCCATGAGAGATCATGCCGGAGCCGAAATCAAGAGTTGGATGCTTAACCGACTGAGCCACCCAGGTGCCCCCCAACTGTTAAAATATGACAGAAACACATAAAAAAGCAGCAGTAATTACACTCTACATGTTCTTAAATGCTCAACGCCTCTATTATTATGAATGATACCTTGTATTTGTTTAGGACTTAGATGCCTTCAAGGTACTTTCAAATACATTATCATATTTGATAGTAATAAGGATTAACTCAGAAGATTTATCTTGAAAGAACATTAGGTATTTCATTATGATTATGATTATTTTTGAGAGAGCACGCGTGTGCACGTGCACATACGTGGGGGAGGGGCAGAGAGAGAAGGGGACAAGGATCTGAAAGAGGCTCCTGCCGACAGCCCCTATGTGGGGCTCGAACTCATGAACCGTGAGATCATGACCTGAGCTGAAGTCAGACACTCAACTGACTGAGCGACCCAGGAGCCCCAGGTGTTCCAGTTTTAAACTAAACTTATCATTTTGACAGCTTTCTCTTAATCCTTTTCCCCTTCACCTTTCATACCATCTTTAGATTGGTTCTTTCCCCCAGATCCTTAAAACGGTTCACTCATGTTCCTCAACTTTCTCTTCTTGATGCTCCCTCCAATTTTCTTGTCCCTGAAAGGTCACACTCCTTTGTAGTCACTGTCGTGGCTTCATGATTTGCTCACTGTGCAACTCTGGTCACATTTCATCATCTGTAAAGTGGAGGCGACACCACCTACGATGACGGGAAAAGAACGTGCAAATCTCCACAAACACAGAGTACTCAGCAGGGCTTCAGACCCTGAACCATAAAACCGAAGAGCCTTTGACTGACACACCATATAAATTGTGGTCTTAGCCCACAGACCTAATCTGCAAATTGATTGTTTCATAGGGTTTAAAAAAAAACAACACTTTTTTTTTTTTAATTTAAGTCACTCTACTCCCAATGTGGGGCTCGAACTCATGATCCCGAGATTCCAAGAGTCACATGCTCTTCAGCCTGAGCCAGCCAGACTCAGAGTAAAAAGGCATCTAGGACAGTGACCTGCAAATTATTTCACTTGGTATGGTCCAATTTAAGAAGTACCTGAAAACCATGAAATTACCAAAGACATGCTATTTGATGAGGTCACAATTGTGGTCTATGAAATCAGGTGCCAAGGAGATAATTATGATGCTAAGAATACAGTGTGACTTTGCAGCTCACACTGAAAGATGAACCACCTTCATCCAAGCAAGTCCTGGTTTAAACATGAAGATCGTTAGGGACTATCTGATATAGGAAGAAAAATCGTGAAGGACAAGAAAGATGAAAAAAAAATTTTTTTAATTTGAGAGAATGTGCATGCTGGCGGGGGAAAGGGGCAGAGGGAGAGAATCCCAAGCAATCTCCACACTCAGTGCGGAGCCTGATGTGGGGCTTGATCCCACAACCCGGGGATCATGACCTGGGCTGAAATCAGGAGTTGGACACTCAACCAACTGAGCTACCCAGGTGCCCTGGAAAAACTTAAATATATATCTGACGATTTCATGTTTAATAATTAAACTATAAAGTTTTAAAGTTCCTTATATCTTTTTTTCTTTTCTTGCTGTGGAGACCTGGTCCCTCCAAATGAAAAACAGTTTAGACATAAGCAAGGTAGCAACCCTGGGGTTAACAAACACCAAGTGCTGCGAGCCGTCATCAGCCATTATGACTGCACAGCTTGGTCTTATCCACACCCACCTGAGAGATCTCTGCTCAAAAGCTGTCAGTGTGAAGCCTTCAAGGTCAAAGAGATACTTGAGCAATTTGTTATGATGAAGTCCATCATCAAGACCATAAAATAGTGGTGTCAGCTTGCACACAAGTCGTGCAAAATCTCCAGGATGGGAGGTAGGTTTAGATTAGATGAACTTATTATATACATTTACTGAATTTCTGAGGCCTCCTGCTTCTGTTTTCTATATTCACAAATAATGTCTATGGGCCTTAAAAACTACTTTATTTTAGGGCCACCTGAGGGGCTCAGTTGGTTAAGGGTCTGACTTCGGCTCAGGTCATGATCTCACAGTTCATGGGTTTGAGTGTCTGTGCTGACAGCTCAAAGCCTGGAGCCTGCTTCAGATTCTGTGTTACTCTTTCTTTCTGCCCCTCCCCTGCTTGCACCGTCTCTCTCTCTCTCTCTCTCTCTCTCAAAAATAAACATTAAAAAAAGTTAAACAAAACAAAAGCAAGATAATTTGGTTAACCAGAATGGTAGTTCCTGAATACAGTGGCTTATTAGGACATTAATAGATAAAAAGTTACCTAAGACCACAAAGCCAAAAACAAAAACACAAAAACCTACATCCTCAAATTGAATAGAACCCTTTGGATTTTGCAGCCAAAAGTGATCATCTCTTGCATGGTTAGGAACTAATCACCAGTACTCAATTTTGGGGTTACTATCTTTTCTTTTTCTTTTTTTTAATTTTTAGGGGTTTATTTGTTTTTGAGACAGAGAGAGACAGAACACGAGCGGAGGAGGGGCAGAGACAGAGAGGGAGACACAGAATCTGAAACAGGCTCCAGGCTCCGAGCTGCCAGTGGAGCCCGATGCGGGGCTCGAACCCACGGACCGAGAGATCATGACCTGAGCTGAAGTCAGACACTTAGCCAACTGAGCCACCCAGGCGCCCCTAATATCTTTTATTGTAAGGAAATACAACTCGGTTTGCCTGGAGATGTCTCAGTAATTCACACTTCTCAGTTTCTCTGAGTATAAAAGATTCTTTGATTTCTCAAATAATAGACAAATGAAATTATGTTCAATTATGGCCAACTGAAACTAGTGATAAAGCTTTTTATTTATTTTTTGTGGTCCTGAAATATCACGGAAGTCAGAGCCATGTGTTTAGAATTAGTTTGATTTTGATTTTAGTCAGGTATTACATGAGCACAAATGGGTTAACATGATGGGGCGGGGTACGGATTAAGTTTATTTAAACTTGAAATCTTCCATACACAGACGGGGTTTTGGATACAGACTGAATTCTTTTTGAGACAGAGTTGTTAGGAGGCTCAGATGAGATGGAGTGCCTCGAAGATCTGTCATTCCTGCCAATACATTTCACGTGCATCCTGGCTTCTCAGCCACAGCTACATGATCGGAACAGGGAAGTTCTTTTACTTTGGACCAGGACCCTTGGAGGGAAATCTAAGAGCTGGCCTTATAGGTTAACTAGTCTTAAGAATGTGAACTGAACAGGGGCGCCTGGGTGGCTCAGTTGCTTAAGCGTCTGACTTCGACTTAGGTCCTGATCTCACAACTCTGTGCTAACCCAGCTCCGGATCCTCTCTCTCTGCTCGTCCCCTGCTCGTGCTCTCTCAAAAATAAACAAACATTAAAAAACATGTGAAGTAAACAATGAAATGGTGGGGCCCACAGGGAGGGACACGGATTCTCTGTGCTCCTTGAAAGCCCTGGCAAGAGCCATGCTGACACCTACTATGTGCCAGTTTGGAAGAGCACCTGCTGCGTGTTAAGAGTTCTATAAAGCTCTGCTGAACAAGTAAATGAAGATCTGTCCATTTCTTCTCGGGCCTCGGAGGACCTGTTTTCTTTAAGGCGGTGGGCTGTCCTCCCCCCCCCCCCCGCCAGTCCTTGAAGAGCCCCGGGAAAGACCCCCAGCAGCTTAGAGTAAACCAGATGCAGAGAAAACTTAGCTCCGTGTCTGGACCAGCTGCACCTCACCGCCAGCAGTGCCTCAGGTCAACTGGTTGCACGAATCAGGATCGCAAGGTGGGAAAGTCAGGAGTCCCAGATCCCAGTTCTCTCTCCAGAGCCCTTGACAGTCGCAGGCAACCGTACAGGCGCTGGCTGCTCCACGGACGCTTACCTGGCTTCAGATGTGGCTTCCCACCTTCCACTTCGTGGGGTAATCCGAACCACTGCAGAAGGTACAACGCTAGCGCACTCCTGGGTCTGCGCATGCGCAGTATTCCTGCCGTGGCATTCCCTCACTTGTTCTGGGCTCATTCTTACCAACTGCGCATGAGGGAAGCGGAGGATATTTTTCGCGTGGCACCTGTACGTTCCCAGAGAACCAATCAGACGGGGGGACTTCACAGAAGCCCCGTCCCCTTCTATTTCCCAAGCAGCGGATCTCCCCCTTCGGAGCGAGGGGCCGGAAGAGAAAGGGGCGGTGCACGGCCGCGTCGCGGTGCGACCGTCTCCGCCCCCTTTCGAGCAACCAATCACAGGCAGGACGCCGGGCGCGCGCACGCTCCCTCGAGTTTAACGGTCGCGAGAGGCCGCTCGCCTGACCCTGACATCCACTGTGGGAGCCCCGGCCAGGTGAGTGGTCGCTGGCCTACGGGAAGCTGTCAGTCGCGCGGGGCAAGGGGACGAGGCGCGGAAGACATGGACTCAGCACATTCTAAGTGTGCTGAAGGGCTCAGGGCGGGGGAGGACGACAGACACACGACACAACCCCCACCACCGCCCTCGGGTATGTGGGGGCTTTGCCTGCGGCCGGTGCCTTTTCTAGACTCAGTGCCCTTGAGTGACACCCGCGCGGCCCAATCGCAGAGCGCCCCTTCCCGAGTGGCGGGGGGCTTGTGGGATTTTTCTTCGTCTTCTTTTTTTTTTGAAGCTCTTCCCAGGTTTACTTTGGGAATCGCGGTTGTAGTTGTGGGAGCTGCGGCTTTTCCTCCCGCCTCCCGGCTGCCCACAGTTCAGGCGACCGCCTTTGGTTCTTGCTCGCCGTTCCACTTTGACCCGAGCGCCACCCCACCAGCAATTGAGGTCTGGCTGTGAAGGCGAGGATGTCAGGATCTGGCCTCAAAACCTCTAGAACCCTGTCTTCCTGACCCCTTCGGGCTCCCAGCAAAGCGAAAACACCGGGTTAACTTTTCGAGTATCAGCAGACCCCAGTCTGCACCATACCATCCTCCCCACCCCGCAGCGACCTTTTTTATGCTAAGGGTGTTGGGGATCAAGAGCGTCACATTTCGTTACTGGGCGATATAGAAATGGTTCTGTGCTTAATATCCGTTGTCCATCGAGTTGTTTTTCTTTTAACTTTGCAGTTATGTCGGGTTCCCCTCCTCGCCTTTCATTTCCCCTTCCCCTCCCTCACTCCCCCGCTGGGGAAGCATCTTTGCGTTTCGAGTGGTTTTCCATCTGCATCTTATGCGTCTGGATTACTTCAGCGGACGAAATAATAGATGGGGTCGCAGATCCAAGTCCCTGGAGAGCCTTGTGTTTTCCTGGGAGAAGAGCAGGGTGATTTGAATCAGATATTTTCGTTGCCAGGTGGAAGGTGCCGCCCCAGACCTTTTCAATACCCCATTTGTGGCTGAGCCACTGGGGAGAAACCTATTTAGATGGGTCCAGTTACCCTTGGCCTTCACAAAACCTACCTCCCGCCAAGGAAATGGCTTCTTTATGAGCTGATCTTTTTTAGGGTTGTGCTTTGTAAAACCAGGCCCTAAGTGGGAACCTAGTGGAATCAGGATACTAGATAATTTTCCTCTCTTATACTCCCTAAACTTTCTATCTTGTAAGCAGCATAAATGTTCTTTTTTTTCCTGCTCCTTCACTTAAAAAAAAAATACATGAATTCCCTAAGTAGGAAGCATGGTGTTTGATTTTTTACAGCCTATTTGCCTCAGTACACCTAGCATCAGTTAACCTGCATCAATTATTTTTAGTTGACCTGGCAAATAGTTTTTAAAGAAGTAATAAATGCATAGAGTAATAAAGACTATTTAGTGCAAAGTGCATTCCAGCCAATGGAGGGACAAGTGTTGTTAACCATTTAATTGGCTGTTTTTAGTACTAAATTAAATACTAAGTAGTTGCAGTTGATCCATATCCACTGTGTAAACCGGCAGACACGGTTCTTGGTAGAGCTTCTTAAATGAACAAGGCAACTATTCCACTTGTTACATAGTAGAATAGTGTCTAGAACCTTGATAGTTAAACAGATAAAATTCTGAAATATTACCTGGAAAAGATGATGGTACTTTTGCAAATCACCCTTATTGTAGATTTTTTTTAGCTACGATTCACATAATGCATCCTTTTAAGCTATACAATTCATTGTTTTTTTTTGTGTGTTCACACAGGGGTTGTATAGCCAACACCACTGTATAATTCTGGAACTTCTCACCACCCTAAAAAGACACTCCGTACCCATTTTTGGCCACTCCATGCCCCAGCTCTGGCAACCATAAATCTACCTTCTGTCTCAAGAGATTTGCCTATTCTAGATTTTTCACATAAATGAAATCATACATTATGTGATCTTTACTGAGCTTCCTTTAGTTGAGCATAATATTTCAGTGCTTATCCACATTGTAGTATGTATCAGTATTTCATTTCTTATGCCTGAGAAATATTCTGTCATATGTATATACAACATCAGTTTATTCATCAATTGATGGCCACGTGGGTTGTGTCTGCATTTTAACTACTGTAAATAATGTTGCTATTCTTAATGCCGGTTTGTATAAAAGCATCAAGGTTTCCAAATGTAATGAAGAGACAGTTTCTAGATTTAGTGGCTTTTTATAGTATTTTTTCCTCCATTCATTTTCAGACTCTCTTGGGAGCTTAGGATATTTCCGAGTTCTGAATGTTAGCCACTGAAAATGCCTGTAGACGATGAAGCATCTGAAGATGACTCGGAGTCAGTTTCGTCAAACATTGAGAGAACCTACATTTCCCAATAAGAGAGTGTAACGATTTCCGTACACTATGGAAGATTTTGATTTGGTGAAACCCTTACGGAAAACTTCATCTTCTATAGAATCTAATATAAAAAATTCTCCCCATTCTTTTGGACTGAACTTAAATATTAATAGGTAAGAATGGGATAGATTTTTTTTTTATGTAACAACAAATCAAAATAAGTTTATTTGCACAGTTGACCCAAATAGCATCACAGTTATTGGTTCCATTTAAATAACAGCAGCCCCTGAGCAGGAGCTTTCCAGGGATAGTTGTTTCAGGCCAGAATCGTTTCAGTCTTTCCCTGTTTTCGTGTCTCCCAGAGATAATACACTTTTGCATGGGGAACATTGTGAAAAAGAACTTGTTTTCTTACTTACAGTTCTCTTTATACTTTTAAAAATCCCTCATAGATTACAAGCATGTCTTTAAAATTTAGTTGACTAAATGCTGTTTTTACATACAAATAATGTTTAGTATTTCAGAACTACCTCACCAATCTGGGAAGTAGCAATTAAAGTTGAATAACTAGGGAAAAAATAAAAGTTGAATACTCAGAAGTAAGCAAAAAAACAGACCCTGAGTGGACAAAAATAGATGCTATCCAACAATGCATTTTATTCATTTTCTTTTTAAGCTATCCCGTGTTTACTTTTTTTAGTTTATTTATTTTTGAGAAAGAGAGAACAAGGGGCAGAGAGAGAGAGAGAGGGAGACAGAGAATCCCAAGCAGGCTCCAAACAGCGCAGAGCCTGATGCGGGGCTCAGACCCACGAACTGTGAGATCATGACCTGAGCCTGATTCAGGTTTTGGGACGCGTAGTCAACTGAGCCACCCAAGCGCCCCTTTGGTTTGTTTTTAATCAAAGCCCGTTTGCTTTCATTTTGTATATAAACTGACAAATTTGGATTATTTGATTTCTAAATTTCTAGTAGCTTAAAAACAGCAAAGGGGTAGAGTCCACTAGAGAGGAGACCAGCTGTTTACCAAGCAGGTGCAAGGAAGCAAAAACACAAGGGTCAGATATCTTCAGACACAGTAGGTCTTGATGAAATTGTGTGTAATAAATTCATTAGTTCCTTAAAAACTTTGTTCATTCTCTGCCCACCTCAGAAGGAATATAAGGCAGCTTTCAAGAATATATAAAATGAGAAAGCCGGGTGAAAGGGCGGAAAAGTGTGGCAAATGATCCAGGAGAGATGTCTGTCTCTGTAATCTATACTCATGTACTGAAAATTTGTTTCCTGTATCACTTGGTGGCCCCTATGAAGAAATCCCTTAATTTTTTTTTCTGTTTATTATTTTTGAGAGAGAGAGAGAGAGAGAGAGAGAGAGAAATCCCAAGCAGGCTTCACACTGTCAGTGCAAAGCCCAATGTGGGGCTCAGACTCACAAACTCTGAGATCTTGTCCTGAGCCAAAACCAAGATTCGGATGCTTAACCAACTAAGCCACCCAGGTGCCCCTGAAGAAATCCCTTTTAGAACATAATTTTCCTAGGGGAACCTAAATGTGTCCCCCACTTTTTATTAAGATTTAATTGAAACAATTTTGTAAATCTCTACCCCCAATGTGGGGCTTGAACTCACCGACCTGAGATCAAGAGTTGTGTGTCCCACCAACTGAGCCAGCCAGGTGCCCCCTAAATATGCCTTTCTAATGAAAATTATGTGACTGAACTTGTCTCCATTTTCATTGTGACTGGCAGTCAAATCGGCCAAGTTTAGACCGAATTATTCTACAACCGTGTAAATTCGTTATGGACAACATGTATGTTCTTCTTTCCCTTGGGTTTTTATTAATCTTTCTCTGGTTCTACTTGTTACCGTTTTTCTGTTATTTTAATTAGTATTGTTTTCCTTTTTTTTTTTTTTAATAAACTCTTTGTGAAACAATGTAGGTTATCAATAAATGAAAAATGCCCTCTTAGACTGGAATTTAAACAGATTTTATTGTTCTTAATTATGCTTTGTGTTTGTATAAAGCAAATCTGAAATAACTTCCTCTCAAGTTTGGGAAAGCAGTCTCCTGGAAAGAATGAGTGCTATTTTACACAATGAATAGGCTAAACAAATCCTGAATATTTGCTGCTAATTTGCTTGGCACAACTTTTATTCAAAGATAGTGCAAAAAAGATAAGCATTAGTTTATCACACCAAATTAGGGGGATCCGATTAACAAGCCTTGACTGCCGTTCTGGGCGGTGGAGAGAGAGTCTCCACTGCAATAAAAAGGCTGTTCTTACAGTAGAGTGTAATAATCCTCTGGGAAAATGTAGATCGGAGAAGCTAGCCCTTTTCTTATTTACTGTATGGCAGAGACTTACTTTCTGCTGGTACTTTGGAGCGTTCTCCACTTCTGGAGAAGGTGTTTCTGTTGGGTTCTTAAACAAGTGTTGTCTTTTTACTCCTGTTTTCCTTTTGTGGACAATCATGATCAGATTTTCAACAAACGAGGTGCCATTAACAAGGATTAAATATCAGTGGTTTTGTACTGCTCTGCTAAACTTGAACTGCTGAATTATTCAACACTTGGTAGAATGAAGACAACCATTTGAATTATTTATGTTTCAACAGAAGTAGTCCCCACCTTAGTACAAACGGGGTATCCTCTTTCTCAGGGAAGACCAGACCGTCTGTAATTCAAGGCACAGTTGAAGTCCTAACCTCTTTAATGCACGAGCCTCAACACAGTGGAAGGACTGATTCGGAACTTTGGAAAAACTGTGAGGTATCTAGTTTTGTTTTATTTGTGGAATTTAAAAAAATATAATTGTATATGTGCCTCTACTAAGCTCTAAATTAGAGGTTTATATTCTAAAGAGCATGATACTTATTGCTAGAGTAAAGCCGTCAAAAGTAGTAATTGGGGAACAGCAGTGAATGAATATGAAAAAGATCAAAAGTATGTTTAGACAAATATCAGTGAGTAGACACATTAATTTATGTTTTAAATGTCAACTAAAATAGTAGCTTTGTCCAGAGAAAGGAGAAGTCTAAAGTTATTAATACTATTACCAATTCTGATGTTTTAAGTAACTCATACAAAAGTGTTACCATTTTGAAAAACGTAAGTCCTCTTTGAACTATTTTGAATGTTCTACTTATAAGTTAAGGCTTTTGTTTAGTAATGTTTTATCCCATTTAGTTGTGATACATTGAAATTTATTGATTTTTCAGGTCAGTGGTTCTTTCTTTGGTCTACAGGCTCAATTGTGATATAAAAATTTAGCCGATAAAAAAGACATAATATGTAAATTTTGTTTCATAGAATAACACCCAAGTTAGATTTTTC
The DNA here is from genome assembly GCA_004023785.1 of Mungos mungo. Taxonomy (NCBI): domain Eukaryota; kingdom Metazoa; phylum Chordata; class Mammalia; order Carnivora; family Herpestidae; genus Mungos; species Mungos mungo. Next base: position 25,973 of record PISW01001067.1, read on the forward strand.
CAAGGCTAAATTTGGTAATGCTTTATAGAAATGTATAAAACATTATTCAGTTGTTTATTTAGGCAACACCAGATTTTATTTTAAATGTTTATCATACTTTAAAAACCATTATTTGTGTAATTGTCAAAAATGTAAAAATGTAAAATTCAGTAGCAGCCACCCCTGAGCGTGATTATTGGTATTCATTATCCATAATCACTGAGGTTATAAGAACGACTGAGGACTGGGGCGCCCGGGTGGCTCTGGCAGTTAAGGTCCAGCCGGTCTCAGCACAGAGCCCACGTCAGACCCTCTGCCTCTTTCTCTCTCTCAAAAATAAATAAACATTAAAAAAAAAAAAAAGACTGAGTATTAATGCAAACTTTAAGAAAATTGAGTTTTAAGTCTTTATAGTTTTTATGTTTTTTCCATATAATAATCAGTCTGTGATCATGCAAGAGACTGGTAAAATGATGCTATTAAAAATAGAATCTTTTGTAAAATGTTTCCCCTAATGTACTTATTCATTAGCTTATGAGCCTGAATTGCATGCTTTAAAAAAAATAAGGCATTGCTTTTCTGGCAAATTTATGTTTAGCTGGAAATTGTTGCTTTTAGTACTTCGAGATCAGCATATTTGATTCAGCATTTGTTTGCGGATCTAAGATACAAGTTTCTATAACCCAGCACACCAACAGGCCACTAGCACCTTAATATTTGAGCCACTTTCTTTGTACCCTTTCTTCCTCACCGGTGACATAATATTATTTTCATTATGTTTAATAATAGTTGACTTCTTAATTTTTATAATGTAGATATGTAATTGATTATTCAGTGAATAATTTCTTAAGATATTTCTTACTTTGACAATATGAAATATCCTTCGGTCATTTCAGTAAAATTTCTCCAATTTATTAGTGTGTTTTGGGGCACACAAAAACAAAATCCTCTGATGTTTTAGTGTAGCATTGTAGGGAGAATGGGAGGGGTGATGATTGTGTGAGTCTTAGTCTTGACTATTTCTCCTGAATTTTATGTTTTCACCTTCTTCTGGAATAGTAATAGTTGTCTGATTTCTACCATTTGGAAGGGACTAATCTGTGTTATTAAAACCTAAACCTGCCACAGAGCTCAGGGCTCTGGAGTTCTGATTTCTTTAGAATTTTTTTCTAAAACCTCTTTCCTGAAATTCTTTATTTATTTATTTTTTGTTATTTTAGTTTTGAGAGTTGGGGAGGGGCAGAGAGAGAGAGAGAGGGAGAGAGAGAGAGAAAGACAGGATCTGAAGCAGGCTCTGCACTAACAGCAGGGAGTGCCACGCAGGACTCGAACCCACAAACTGTGATTGTGACCTGAGCTGGAGTCGGATGCTTAACCCACTGAGCCCCCCGGGCGCCCCATCTGGCCTGGGGTTCTGAAGTTGATCTCTGCTTAAACTTGAGAAGGTTATGTATTTTGATTCATGGAAAATAATTGCTTTAACACATTTACATAGAAATACTTCAGTATATTCTTAAAGACTTGCTACTGCTAATATTTCTGTGATGGTAAATTTTTAAAACACATTATTAGCTAATTTGTCTTAATTTGTTATTTAGCATTCTAACTAGCACTACTGACTAAGTATAAGAAGAATGGCTGTACGGTAATTGTTGTTATTATGTGAACCATTGTTGTGTGGCCATTTGCCAAGCAATATACTAGACACTTTCTTTCAGTGGCACTCAACCTTCTTAGACCCAAAACCCTCCTTTTGTAATTTTGCAATTAAATTACCAATTTACAAATAAATTTTACAGTTTTTAAAATAACACCAACTTCTATTGTCCTGAAATGAAGTTCACAGATCTATCCTGCCTGCACCCACTTTAGAAACAGTCGTCCTCTTAACGGCGATCTGAGGGAGGAATAAGTTACCGCGAGCACGGTCACAGGGATGTCACTGTGTAAGCGCTCAGGCACGGCCACGTTACGAGACCCAGTGACGCACGCTCTGGTGTTCACACGCGCATGTACTGTGAAGGCAGCGGCCACAGGCACGCACCGATACAGCTCTTCTGTATCAACAACCCAGCACTGCATTTGGTGACATGATTTTCTGGAACGGTGACCCATTTCTGATCGAGTTCTAAAACAAACGTAAAGTCTTTGCAGTTGGATTCCTGGACAATTTGGTGATTTGAAAGCTGTGCAAAATGTATATGTTATTTTTATAATATAAAATGGACACAGGACAGTTTTTCGTTGTTGGGGACTGTCCTGTGATTTGCATCCCTGGACTGTCCACCAAGTGCTGGTAGTGCCTTCTCTAGCTTTGTGACAAGCATGACCTCACAGGTTTTAAAAATCTAGTTTCCCCTTGAGATCACTGCTTCACATGTATCATATTGGAATTTAAAATTTATCCTCCTTGCCACCTAGGAGGTGTGACTCTTCTCATTTTATCCGCCCCCCCCCCCATTTTATAAGTTAGTAAGGAGCATCAGTGAAATATACTTGTTGAGGACCACACAGGTTGTTGGTGGAGCGTAGGGACTCAGGCCTCGGATGTCAAAGCCAATGGAATACGTACCAGGCCAAACTGTAGAAACCCATTCGGGCTCATGGCATCAAAGGCTGTACAGGGGAAAACCGCAAGGCCCAGGTCCTCCAACAGTGTGCAAGATGCAGGTCGTATAAATAATGTTGGTTAGAAATGAATAGTTCTCAATAATCATGTGAAAAATGTTATTTGCTGCCTTTATAATGTTCTTAAATATGCTTATTGAAAATTAAAATATTTTTTATAAGCTGGCTCGGGAGAACAAAATCTTCTCTACCATTTTATATCCTGAGCAAGCTCTATTCATTTGTATCCTAAATAAGAAAATGATAATAAGGATATGGTTAACATTGTGTATCACATAATATGAGACCATTTTTTTTGTTACGTAATTCTCTCATTATTGTAATTTCTTTTTTTGTGAGTAGTAACTTTGTCAGATTAAAATACCCCCTAAAGTAATGCTTAAGTTAGCATAACTTACTAAGAAAACTGTTGCCTGATTTACTTTTTGTTTTGAGTAAAATACTTCATATTCTAGATAAGTTGAGAAGATAAGGAGCTGAATTTGATGTAGCCTGCCTTATCCTGAAGTTAGTTGATTTAGCATTAATACTTTCTATCAGCACTGTTCTATTTTCTTTTATTTTAATTTTAACTTTTTTGAGGGAGAGGAAGAGAGCATTTGAGTGGGGGAGGGACAGGGAGGGAGAGGAGGAGTGAGAAAGAGAATCTTGAGCGATGGGGCTCAGCTTGGGGCTGCATCTCAGGACTGTGAGATCATGACCTGAGCTGAAATTGAGAGCTGGATGCTTAACCGGCTGAGCCACTCAGGCGACCCAGCACTGTTTTATTTGTTTGTTTTTAAAGATGTTTAAAAATATTTATTTATTTTTGATACATGTATAGAGAGAGACAGAGCACGAACAGAGGAGAGGCAAAGAGAGAGGGAAACCGAGAATCTGAAGCAGCTCCAGGCTTTTAGCTGTCAGCACAGAGCCCGATGCGGGGCTTGACCTCTCGGACCATGAGATCATGACCTGAGCTGCAGTTAAGCAGCTGAGCCTGCCAGGTGCCCCAGTACTGTTTCATTTCAGTCCTGAGGGGTTTTATTTTCTTTTTAAAAAATACTGGTATATAGTCTTCAACTTAATTCTACTCTAATTATAGAACTGATTTTCAGCATTAATCTGAAGGGTCTCTGAATTGTGCATTCTGTAACACCGTGAAAAATTCATCTTCAACTTCACTTTTTTTTTTTTTTGAGTAAACTACTCCCAACGTGACGCTCAAACTCATGAGTCGCATGCTGTACTGCCTGAGCCAGCCAGGTGCCCCTGAAAGGCACGTTTTTATACCCTCATTTAGACACCCTTTCCTTGGTACTGTGTCCTAGGTGCTGGAGGCCAACAGTCCAAGCAGGTGAACAAATGAGGTGCTCTCTTCTTGTGGTGAATGTTCTGAAGGCGATAAACAGGATGATGTTTAGAAAGAGAGCAACCGTAAGGTGGTCTGAGAAAACTGTCTTTGAGAGGGGGGTCGTTAAGCTGAAATTGCAAGGGGGTGGGGGGAGAAGCAATGGTAGGAGCTGGGGAGAGAGCTTTCCAGGCGGCGGGTACAGTGAAGGCAAAGCTTTCAAGGTGGAAGACCTTTTTGGTGTGTTCAGGGCAAAGGTAGAGGCCAGCGAGGCTGGTGTGCCTCGAGTGTGGAACAGAGAGGGAGGGGATGAAGTTGGGAGGTGTGCCTGGCCCGGATCACCCAGGCCGGGAGGAGCGCCGGAGCGGAAAGGTGCTGAGTGGTTTTAAACAGGGGCGTCCTGTGCATGGCAGCTACTCACTGACATTGTATGTTATTGCATAGAGTCTATCACTGGAAGTAAACCAGCCCTGAGACTGAATTTGGCCTCTGGAGATCTCCCTGAACCCTTTTCTGACTTGTTCGTAGTCTGCTTATGAGTACTGGCTATACTTTTGAGTCAGGATGGATCAGAACCTCTAAGTGACTGAAGGGAGGCCTAGGCCAGTTCCATGGGTTTTCAGAATGATTTTTTTCATTCCTTTTTCACCGGTGGTGCTGTAAAACACTTCAGCATCTGACTTGAAACAGTTTTCTTTCTTTACTTAAATCCCAAGTAAATAAGGGGTTAAATTCCCATAATATCAAACTATCTCTTGTTTTAAGACGTGGGATTCTTTTTCCTAGGTACAAGTCATTGTTTAAGAAAATCACTAGTTGTTACGAGGAAAGGAGAACCTAAGACAAATACAACCTATGACTGCCAGTTTTCGACGAACAAAAATGATAGTGGATGACATCAAATTAATGCCATGCGAAAACTAAGACCTACCCAGACCTTCAAATTTACCCAACTACAGGCTGCATCAGAAAGGGGTGACCGAGCCTGTACTGTTGTATTTTTGCATTAAATAAAGTTTTATAACTACTTAATACAGCTTATAAATTTTACATTTAAAAATACATTTTAAAAAGATCCTTTCCTACTGGAGGAATTTTTCTGTGAAATACTACACTAAAATTATTTTTAACTAAAATATTTTATAACTTAATAGACCAGGTGGTTACAGCTATTCAATTTGGTGGAAAAACAGTGCCAAGAACAGATAGTTGCCCAGCAGGAGCAGTTCCACAGCCAAATTCGAGTAAGTTGCTATTTGTATTGATCCTTTTTTTGCACTGTAAGATTTACAAGAAGAACCGGTTAATAATTTATATCAGTTTTGTTTGTGAAGTAAAAACATATTCTCTTTAGTAGCTCGTATTTTTTAAGCAATATTTTCATAGTACTTATAAAAACTGTCATGTTTCGCCTACTTACCAAATCTGTAACTTTGTTTTCAGCGTATACAGGAGGAGATTAAAAATTTAGTCAAGTTACAGGCCAGTAATGCTTCCTGGGCTTCCTATGATAATTCTTTAAGTAAACAGTTACCTTCAGGAAGTCAAATGGGTTTTTTTTCTGAAAACAGTGAGAGAAATGAACCTATTATCAGTTATCCTAAGTCTGAAGAACCCGAGATGCAGCAGGAAACGTCCGCATCACAACCAGACTGCAATGTGGACAGTAGTTCGGTGAGCAGCGGGTATGGGACCTTCTGTGTCTCCGAATTAAACGCCTACAAATCGAAGGACCCTCAGGAGTTCCTGGAGCACACGGAGGATTCTGAGCGGCTGTTTGGAGCACCTCTGGCGCAGACGGAGTCCATTGCAGATGGTGTGAAAAACAAGAGTTTTCATATACATACCCCTGAAGAGTTTTGTGCATCTTTAAAAGAAGATCTTTCCATTTTTCCCGGTGAATATGAACACAATTTTCTTGGTGAAAATAAGATTTCAGAAGTATACAGTGGAAAAACAAATAGTAGGTAAGTAAAATTCTTCATCGTCTGAAGGGAGGTTTACTTGTTTATTACATTTAGAATCTAGTAAATTGAACTCCTTTTAGAGTATAAATGGATACATGTGCATGTAATTTGCAACCAAAAATTATACACAAGCATACTCAATTTTATGCTTTTTATACAGAGGAGGACATTTTCTAAGTTTAATGATCAGTATGGCTGAATGTTTGTAAAGCAAACATTTAAAATTCTGTCATTTACCCTAAATGTTGAGTTTCATATCTCTAAAATCTGTTCTCTAAAATAAGTATTTAGCTATAACAACACAGATGTTGTGTACCTGTACGTACAGTCACTGGTCCTTGTAAACAAATGGGCTTTTGCTGTAGAGATTGAGTGTGGGAACGGGTCAGTGTGGTGGGTTTTGTTCTCTTCCATGGCTGTAGGTTAAATCCTTTACTAATCACCATTAGTCTTTTTGTTCACTTTGCCTTTGGTAATTAGAAATTGTAAAAAGAAATGTAGGTGAATGGATAAAAATCCATCCTTTCTCTGCAGTTAGAAAAAGAACTCAAAGCATTTCCGACGGACATAGTATTTATTAGTGTTTAGTTTTATGTGTGAAAGACAGCATCTAAAGAGAATACTTTTGTTTTCTCTTTCTCGGTAGTAAGTCTGTAACATCATGGGCACAAAAGCTGAAGCAGAACCAACCAAAGAGAGCCGTTACAGAAGAGGGGTGTTCAAAGTCTACGCAAGGAAGTGAGCAAGCCAGGAAGTCACCAGCTGAGAAAGTAGGTGACGAGTCACTTTATTCTGGCTTCAGCTGCTGATAATTATGTGGAGTTTACTCCATGCTCGTCAACATAAGTTTTTGTTCTTTCTTTTGATTATTAATTTGTTCTATTGACCTGTCTTCCTCAGAAGATTGGAAACAATGATTTGCTCTAGGTATTGGGTCTTTAGTAGTCTGGAAATAAAAATTAATGAGGAATAAACTACTGTAGAAAATGACAACTGTTTTGTAAAGGTCCTAATTCTCTTTGTACTGTAACTGTTTACATTTAGCCAGAGAATAATCCATTTAACATTTAAAAAAAATTTTTTTTAATGTTTTATTTATTTTTGAGACAGAGCATGAGCGGGTAGGGGCAGAGAGAGAGGGAGACACAGAATAGGAAACAGGCTTCAGGCTCTGAGCTGTCAGCACAGAGCTTGATGCGGGGCTCAAACCCATGAACGTGAGATCATGACCTGGGCTGAAGTCGGAGGCTTAACCGACCGAGCCACCCAGGTGCCCCTAACATTTTTTTTTTCTTTTAACTCAAATAGGGCTGCCTGGGTGGCTCGGTCGGTTAAGCGTCCAACTTTGGCTCAGGTCATGATCTTACGGTTCATGGGCTCGAGCCCCACACTGGGCTCTGTGCTGACAGCTCAGAGCCTGGAGCCTCCTTTGGATTCTGTGTCTCCATCTCTCTCTCTCCCTCTCCACCCACTTGGACTCTGTCTCTCTCTCAAAAATAAACATTAAAATTAAAAAAACCTCTCAGTTTATATTACCATTAAGTTGTAAGAAGTAGTACTGAATTTATAATCCAAATTGTAAGAGATTAAATGGCCCTTTTGCTAATCTAGCAGCTGGTTTCATTAAAGAGGTGTAGATATTGAGTAGGTTTTAAACATCTTTGAAGTCCTTTTAGCTTAAATCATGATATAGAGTAATGTTTATTCCAAGATATTGAATTAAAATTGCAAAATCATGTCTGTCTGCAAACTTGGTACCAGTAGAAATTGGCTACTTTTTAAATGTTTTTAAAATAATTTTTAAATGTTTATTTATTTTTGAGAGACAGAGAGACACAGTGTGAGGAGGGGAGGGGCAGAGGGAGAGGGAGACAGAATCAGAAGCAGGCTCCAAGCTCCGAGATGTCAGCACAGAGTCTGATGCAGGGCTTGAACCCATGAACCGAGAGATCATGACCTGAGCCGAAGTCGGCTGCTTAACCCACTGAGCCACCCAGGTGCCCCATTGTTTTTTTGTTTGTTTGTTTGTTTGTTTTTTGAGAGAGAGGGAGAGGGGAAGGGGGTGAGAGAGAGAGAGAGAGAGAGAGAGAGACAGAGACAGAGACAGAGAGAGACAGAATCCCAAGCATTCTCTGTACTGAGCTGAGCATAGAGGCAGACACAGGGCTTAAACCCATGAACCGTGGGATCATGACCTGAGCCAAAATTAAGAGTCGGATGATTAACAGACCGAGCCACCCAGGCGCCCCAGTGTTGATCGCTGTAAATAGGGTCTTTCCATCGTCCTGTGAAAAACATTAACTAGAAGTCGTGAGAAGACAGTCGGTCCCTCAGCCTTTATAAAGCACTATTCTCTTTTCTTCTGTAAGTTTTCTTCAGCCTGTGATACTTAGGCTTCTCAGCTCACTGTTCTGGAACCTATCCAGACTTGTGTTCAGGAGGGAACCGGGAAGGGCCGGCCTGGCCCGCAGGTGCCCTGCAGTACTGACCGCACCACGTGTCCTCGGGAGGGACGGCGCCTGCTTGTTTGGTGTGAGCACGTAAGCTTGTTTAGAGACGGGTGAACGTGGTCGTTTCCATTGGAACAGGCTGGCAGGAAAAGAACACATTTTCATAGAGGCTAGTTCCTCTTCTTCTGTTTTTACATTAAAACTCAGTCTTAGGAAGGCTAGCAAAAAACAGACTCCGTCTTGTGGAGACTTTTTCACCTCTGACAAACGTGGGGTCTTTGGTATATGCCTTGGTGGGCTCAGGAGTTTTCTTGCTGTGGTTTGTGGCTGTGTCCCTGCTTGTTTTACGTGGCCCAGTGGGTCCCCAGATTGGCCACACGTGAGAGTCCCCTGAGGTGCTTAAAACAATCTGCTTCCGGCTGGAGGACAACCGCGGGGGTCTGCCCTCGTGTGGCCTGGCTGTGACTTGTGTGCTGCAGAGCCTGGAACCCAGGGCCTCCCTCGCCTCGCCTCCTCCTCGAGTCCGCTCTGCGGATGATCGCCTGGGAAATGCCCTCGCGCATGAGCCCGCCGGGGCGGGTGCTGCGCTGCTGGTGCCGGCAGGGCAGACATGGTTCCCTGAGCTTTTCCTTTTCTGTAATCATCTCCTGAACAAGTTGTATTGTTCCTTTTTTGTTTTAAAATTTTTATATTTATTTTTGAGAGAACGAGAGAGAGAGAGAGAGAGAGACAGAGTGTGGGTGGGGGAGGGGTGGAGAGGGAGACCCAGAATCCAAAGGAGGCTCCAGGCTCTGGGCTGTCAGCACGGAGCCCTGAGATCATGACCTGAGCCGTCAGGTGCTCACCCAGCTGAGCCACCCAGGCGCCCCTTTCCTTTGTTTTTTTTCTGTTTTTGAAAGGTGAGTGATATTTTTGGTATGAAAGCATTAGGGGAAAACAAGTTTCTTTGATACTTGAGGGTTTTTTTTAAATGTTTATTTATTTTTGAGGGAAAGAGAGACAGAACGTGAGCAGGGGAGGGGCAGACAGAGAGGGAGACACAGGATTCGAAACAGGCTCCAGGCTCTGAGCTGTCAGCACAGAGCCTGACGTGGGGCTTGAACTCGTGAACTGTGAGATCATGCCCTGAGCCAAAGCTGGATGCTTAACCAACTGAACCACCCAGGTGCCCCTGCTATTTGAGTTTTAAATAATTTTCAGGTAATGGTAGTTGGTGAATCCAAAGCCCTGCACCTGATCTACATTTCCAACCTGCATAATTAATTCTTAATCGGATTCTGTAGATTCACCAAGTTGGAATTCTTTATCTCCTCCTTCTCTTTTCCCATGCTTTTTCTAGTTTCAGTCTAAATCAGGGAATCCTTATGGTCAGAATTCTCTTCGGGACCAATTTGCTCTCTCCAGTGGTAGTTTCTTTTGGGTACTGGCTGTTTTGAGGCATGTCGTGATATTGCCTGTTGTCTAGCATAAGGAGTTTCCTTGGTCCTCTGTTGGAGTCGGACTAGACGTTACCATTTCCCGGGCAGCAGGACTCTGGAGCGGGTCTTCGGACGGGTGACCAGACCGTCCCTGACGTGAGTGGAGGTCGCTGTGTCAGGCGAAGGCCAGCTTCTTGGGAAGGGCTTCTCCTTGCTCCGTCGGTTTCTTTCTCCTACCAGCAGGGCCTGGTTTGCTCCGCACCACGGCAGACGGTGGGCACGCTGCGGCCCGGCCCGCCGCTGCATGTGTCTGCTGAGTGCATCCGGGTCTGCGCTGCAGAGTGGGGGAGAGGCCAGAATGTGGTCCTTGCTGTTTTCCACTTAGCCTTCTGCTCTCAGCGTTTTCTCGTCTGTTCCCCACTGAGGCTGGACAGAAATTTGAACGTTAGGAGTTTATTTTATTTTTTTAATGTTTTATTTATTTTTGAGAGACAGAGACTGCATAAGCAGGGGAGGGGCAGAGAGAGGAGACACAGAATCCGAAGACAGGCTCTAGGCTCTGAGCCGTCAGCACAGAGCTTGACGTGGGGCTCGAACCCACACACTGAGATCATGACCTGAGCTGAAGTCAGCCGCTTAATCAACTGAGCAACCCAGGTCCCCTGACCATTAGGAGTTTTAGAAAAGGCAAAAGTTGGGGCACCTGGGCGGCTCAGTCACTTAAGCCTTTGACTTTGGCTCAGGTCATGATCCTCATGATTTGTGGGCTCGAGCCCCACATCGGGGTCTCTGCTGTCAGGGTAGTGCCTGCTTGGGGTTCCATGTCCCCATCTCTCTGCCCCTCCCCTGCGCTCTCTCTAATATAAATAAGCATTAAAAAACAAAACAAAACAAAGGATGACCTAGGAGTTTCTCATTTGGTGAACAGGAGACTGGTGTGTGAGGAGGCTGAGGAGAAAACCCTCCTGTGTTTGCCAAGTGCTGGCACCACACGACCCTTTTACTTGTGCTGTGGGTTCGCGGGCAACTGTAAGCAAATGTAACTTAGATACTTTTACCAGGAATTACACGTTTGATGATGGTGGAACTGATAAGAAAAATTCTGATAAACTCTTAACATGTCTCTGTTTAGAAACATGAGATATTGTGAGGAGGAGTCAGCTCAGAATTTTTATTAGAATTGGTGATCAGCGTTTCGAATCTTTTCTGGGACTAGTAACCAGTTGTCTGTATGTAAGACATAGTCAACTATTTGAAGTTCATATTAGTCATCGATTTGCGTTTCTCAATGTTTGAGTTATTGTATTTTTTTATAGTTACTGTACTTTATAAAATTTTTTTAAATGTTTATTTTTGAGAGAAAGAGCAAGCGAGCACAAGCAGGGGAGGAGCAGAGAGAGAGGGAGACAGAGAATCCGCGAAGCAGGCTCCAGGCTCTGAGCTGTCAGCACAGAGCCTGATGCAGGGCTTGAACCCATGAACTGAGAGATCCGACCTGAACCAAAGTTGGATGCTTAACCGACTGAGCCACCCAGACGCCCCTGAGTTATTGTGCTTTTAATGATAAAAATGAATTGTTACAGCTTTTATGTTAATTTTTATACTAAATGACTTTAATTCTAGGTGCTTTGGATTTTTTTGGATGTAAATGGCATATTGTAAATACATTTTCATTCTGAACTCATTAAGTGACACCGACCCCCAGTGTTCTTCCAGCTCCACAGAACCAAAGTAAACTTTTATAAACACACGTGAGAAGAACATCCTTTACGGTTAATTCCTATCATTTTGCGCTCTTGTTACCACGGGGAAAGTAGGACTTCCTTGGTTCTCCCTCCGCCCTCTGAGGCGGTGTCTGCCCCTTGGTCTGACGCCGGCCCTCCTCCTCGGGGTCGGTAGTTTGGGCCTGAGGGTTTTGGCCGTCCGCTGATAGTGTCTTTCTTGCACTGCAGTCTGATTTCACTGTTGGCAAGCATCCTCACGCCTTTTACCTCCGTAAACCAGATGAGAGTCCACGGTCTTGGATGTCTGATTCAGAAACAGGTATGAGACTTTTTTTTTAAATAACAGCCTGTCTGCATTTCTCACAGGATGCTAGTTCTCTCCAGCGTACCCGAGGGCTTTCTGTGAACGTGCTCCGTCGTGCTGGGCCTCTGCTAACTGTAACTTCCATCGTGCCACGTACTCTGTGCAGACAGATGGAAAAAGTACTCTTGCAGTTGTGTCAAGCAGCGGCAAAAGCCCTCTCAGCATTTTTCAGGTGCCCCAGAGTGAGTTAAGGCATTCAAACCCTTTGTGGGTCATTCTTTCCTCTCCAGGGTAAGCTTATTCTAGTTTTAATGACTTAACATACTGATTCCCGGCCCCCCGCCCCCAGTCCCACATACAGTTTGTCGGGATAAAGTAGCTTTGCCTGATAAAAATTGCCAGAATTCAACCACTGTCATGCTGTCACCCTAATGGACCCCTGTCACCTGGGTTCCTGCAACTTCCTGCCCAGCGTCCGTGCCCTCACCCTTGCACCTGTCCATCCGTAGCTTAAACAGTCCTTCTTAAAGATGGGTCAGGTCACGTGACTCCTCTGCTCAAAACCCTTCTCTGCTCTTTCCCTCCGAGTAACGAGTAACGGCCAGAGTCATCTAGGCGCCCATAGACTCAGCGGGATCCAGCCTTGTTCTGTTTGACCTCATTTTCTGCCGCTCCCTTCTCTGCCTCAGCCGAGAGGCTGTGTGCTGAAAGGTGCCAGACCGGTTCTCATTTTAGGGCTTTGCTTTGCTTCTTCCTGTATTTGAAATGTTCTCTCCTCTCCCTCATACGTGGCTAAAATGGCTAACTTTATGTTGTTACCTTGCAGTGAGCCACCCCTGAGCACCCCTCCACACACCCTACGTATTTCCTTTTACCCGATTTTTCAATCTTACCATTAGGCTGTTACTGCCTTCTGCTGTGTATACGTTGTGCCTACTGTGTATACGCTGTGATTTATTTACTGTTCGTGTCTCACGTTTTCTGCTCCCCGGCCTCGCCCGGTATCTTGACTTAAAAATATCTCAGTATGTATTTGAACCACTGAATTATTATTATTATTAATTTTTAAAGTTTATTTATCTTTGAGAGAGAGAGAGAATGCGAGCATGTACACAAGTGGGAGAGGGGCAGAGAGAGAGGGAGACAGAATCCCAAGCCGGCTCCGTGCTGTCAATGCAGAGCCAGATATGGGGCTTGAGTTCACAAATCTGGAGATCATGACCTGAGCAGAGATCAAGAGTCGGATGCTTAACCTGCTCAGCCATCCAGGTGCCCCAGATACATTGAATTCTTTATATTGTTTCTATCTAAGTCTGTGCTATTCATAAAGAAAATTTTTTTAAGAAATATACTTTAGATTGCACTAGTTTATCTTTTTAAAAAAATTTTTTTTAATGTTTTATTTATTTTTGATACAGAGAGAGACAGAGCATAGAGGGGGAGGGGCAGAGAGAGAAGGAGACACAGAACTGGAAGCAGGCTCCAGGCTCTGAGCTGTCAGCACAGAGCCTGACGCGGGGCTCGAACCCATGAACATGAGATCTGACCTGAGCCGAAGTCAGAGGCTTAACCGACTGAGCCATCCAGGCGCCCCAGCTCTAGTTTATCTTGACTTAAAAATCTTTTTTTAAAATAGTCTCTACACCCAACATGGGGCTTGAACTCACGACTAGTTTATCTTGACTTTAAATTTTTTTAAATAGTCTCTGCACCCAACGTGGGCCTTGAGTTCATGACCCCGAGATCAAGAGTTGCACTCTTCTCCAACTGAGCTGGCAGGCACCCCACATCTTGACCCTTAGTAATATATTTCAGTTTTAAATATTTCTATCTTCAAATTAGAACTCTTGCATGGTAAGGCAATTTAAGAGATTCTTTTCCCATCAAAATTCAATTTCCTGTATCCAGAATGCCAAAAACTAGTTACTTCTCGTATTTAATTTTCTGTAGGTAGAAGTAAGTTATTGTAGAAAGCATTTTTGTTCTCTTTCGTCAGTGTTCTGTGTGTTTGTGCGCACAGGACTCGCTTACTGGAAGCAGGAGGAGAAGGACACGCATCCCTCGCTGCCGGAGACTTTAGAGAAGGCATTCGCACCGTCCTCCGGAGACAGGTCGCCAGGCCAGGTGATTTAAAACCACTGTGTGTGTATGTGTTTCTGTCCTACAGTTACAGTTCAGTGCTCCATTTCATTATAAGTTTTCTGTTTTTCCAGTTTCTGATATACTGAAAGAAGAATGGGCTTTATTTATTTAATGTTTTATTTATCCTTGAGAGAGAGCGAGTGTGTGAGCGGGAAGGGCCGGGGGGGGTGGGGGGGACACAGAATCCGAAGCAGCTCCAGGCTCCGAGCTGTCAGCACAGAGCCCGACACAGGGCTCGAACCCACGAACCATGAGATCATGACCTGAGCAAAGTTGGACGCTCAACTGACTGAGCTACGCAGACACCCCAGAAAAGGCCTGGGCTTTAAATTGTACTTGGTTTCAAATGTGGTCTCTCACCCGTTACCTCTGTCATCATAGGAAAGTTACTTAAAAATGGAATTAAAAATGCCCAGCTAATGTGTTGCAAAATCAGATGGGATGATTTTGTGTCTACCGTTCGGAATGTAGTAGGTCCGCAGATGACAACTTCCGCTGCTCCTGCACCTGGGTTTGATTTTCCATCCTGTTCCGTCCTCCTGCAAATCCATTTGTACCATGATGCTGAGCATTTTAATTTGCTGTAGTCATTTTCTTTGAGCACAAAAATGTAAATATTTTCTTTACTTCAGCACAGTGAAATCAAACAATCCAGCATGTGTACATTCAGGTGGGGAGAAAGTAGCTTGGGGAAAAGGAGAGAGTCCAGGAGCTCTCTGAGCACGAGGAACGGGCGTCAGTGGGGCAGCGGAGAGACGGCATCATTCACATAGACACTGGCGTCCCAGAGCGGGGTAGCAACCAGCATCCCGTCCTTGAAGAAGGGAGCAAAAGAGACAGATAAACACCGGGAAAGGAGGGCTGGGGAGTGAGGTTGTGAGGGGCCGGGAGCCTCGGTGGGCCGTGTGATTCCAGGGCTCACCGTGTGCGTGACGCCATCTGCAGCATCAGTAAGTGAATGCTGTATTTTGGTGATTCTAAGATGCTGTCAGTTTTAAAACTTCCTGTTTCATAGTCCAGCAACAACAAGAAATTATTCTCGGGGCGCCCGGGTGGCTCAGTTGGTTGGGCGTCCTGCTCTTGGTTTTGGCTCTGGTCGTGATCTTGTGCTTCGTGAGCTGGAGCCCCACATTGGGCTCTGTGCTGACAGCTCAGAGGCTGCTTGGGATTCTCTCCCTGCCTCCCTCTCTCTACCCCTCTTCTGCTGGCTTGCTCATTCTCTTTCTCAAAAACAAGTAACCTTAAAAAAATTATTCTAACAAAAATAAAAAGCACTGTATCAGTACTTTCTTACAACTTAGAATTTCTATTTTATTCTTATTGAAAGAGCTCATGGACCTTGTAACTGAACATTGGTTTTTGTCATCTAACTCTTGTACATACTTAAAAAGGACGATGTAAGTGAAATAAATTTGTTAAAACTTCTTCGCCTACAGAGGTTTACGCTCTCTTTTCAACTCAGTGTTCGTTTCTCTGTTTTTCCACATACTGTGAGCCATCAAGAGCTCTGGGGATTGGCAAGGGTGAAAGGCCTTGGTGCTGGTTTTTACCAGGCCCAGTAGTTCCGTAGACCTGGCTTGCTTTTGGCCCCCAGGCGGGGAATGTTGCTAAACATCTATGGTTCGCCGTCCCTTACATACTGGTTCTCGGGGCCTCTGCTGTAGTCTCCAGGATTTCTTTCCAAACTGCTGACGACACCTGTTTGGCCAATTTGGATGCCTTCGATACTTGCTTCTGAGCAGGCAATGACAATTATGTCACAAATGCTACTTCACCGAAAGCAGTGTTAAGATGCTATTAATTACAAGAGGCATCCTAATGTCAGAGACATTAAAATATGAAAAGAAATCATAGAAATGGAAAATGAGCTACCACGAGCTCTAAATAGAGTAATTCCAGCAGCCGTGCCCTGGCGGTGCTTCGCCAGGTCTGGAGCGCCCCGGGCAGGGGTCCCTCAGGCTCGAGGCCGCATCCGAGTGCCCTGCTTGTTACAGGCTTTCAGCTTGAAAGGGGCTTTTAGGCTGTTGATATATAAACAGCAGAATTCCAGGGGTGCCTGGGTGGCTCAGCTGGTTAAGTGTCTGACTTCAGCTCAGGTCAGGATCTCACAGTCTCTGGGTTCAAGTCCTGCATCAGGCTCTGTGCTGACAGCTCAGAGCCTGGATCCTGCTTTGGATTTTGTGTCTCCCTCTCTCTCTGCTCCTCCCCTGCTCACATTCTCTCTCTCGCTCGCTCAAAAATAAACATTAAAAAATTTTTTAATTAAAAAAAGTTAAATTCCAAAGTAAGGTTACAGAAATTGTGATAAATTTTAAGGGTTTACATTCAGACAATTAATGCCTTTAAGGCACAGGTAAAAGTTTGTCCTATCCACAAGCTAGTTACAGGGTCTGTTCAAACATGTTATTTCATGGTAATCTGCAGCCGGTGTGGGGCGTGGAAATGGGACACACATTTAAAGCTATCCGTGAATATGTTCTTCGAGTGCTTTCAATATATCTCGTGCTGAATCTATAATCTCGTTTAAGAGAGTTTAAATGTGAGGCCTGAGTTAAACGATACCCCGTCATGCCCCCCAGTAGGTCCTGCTTTGAAATGATTTAAGGCTGCGGTTTTCATATTTGGACCTTAGACCTTTTTGCAACATTTCCAGCGTGACAACGCCCTGATTTCAAGCTGTAGGAATTAGGGTCATATCTTCTTATTTTATTAACTCAAAAGGGGGCTTATTTCCATTGGCAACTTCTTTCTTAACACTCTTTCTTGGTCTGCCAACTCTTAAAAAACTAGGAAAGTGGATAAGGAACTCCATGTCGGTATGCCTGTCTCCCTGAGTCACGTGGTGTTAATCTAGTCAGAAGTCTTCTTAATCCTGCCTCCCTCATTTATCATGAAGTCTTTTTCTGCCTCAAAACTTGGTTTTTATCTTGAGTAGCGGGGACTACAGAGGTTTTTTATTCTTTGGAAGTATTCTGCTACTAAATAACTTAGGTTCAGATTATCACCTTAATATTTATTTTTAGGGGATATAAATTTTTTTTCATTCTGAGGAAGACTCATAATTAATGAGTAATGACATCTAAACTTGTTTTATAAGTCTGACAATCTGGAGGCTCAGTTCATTTAAAATCTTTCAGAAATCTTTTTGTGGTGCTGATCTTGATATCAGTGAACTTTTTTCGTCATTGATGATACCATTTACATAATTTTGTTTCATATCTTTAAGTCTAATACTAGTAATGAGATGAAGCTACCATCACTGAAGGATATTTATCATAAAAAACAAAGGGAAAACCAGCAGTTACCTGAGAGGAATCTCACTTGTGCTTCCAACCCAAATCATCCACCGGAGGTAACGTTGGCAACACCCTGCTGAATGAAAATGAAAGATGCCTCATGACTCCTAACCTGTATCTCAAGCTGTATTTTCCCTGGGAGATCTAAAGCCTCCTCACTTAAAAACAAACCCTGAGGGCTGAGGGCAAAACCTTACTGTTGTCTGTCTTCATTTCTAGGTACTGACTCTAGATCCAACGTTACACATGAAGCCAAGTCAGATGTCAGGGATTCAGCCACAAGGCTTCTTGAACGCCCTTGATGACAGAATTTCCTTTTCGCCAGACTCTGTTCTAGACCCCAGTATGTCCAGTCACTCTGACATAGACTCGTTTTCACAAGCAAGCAATGTCGCTTCTCAGTCATCTGGATTCCCCAAATATCCTTCACACACCAAAGCTTCCCCAGTGGATTCTTGGAAAAATCGTGGCTTCCCACACGAGAGTAGGAGCAGCTCGACGTTTCCGTCGGTGTGCACTACTGCTAGTGGCGACCTCTCGGCCACCATCGGAGACGACGAAAACGTGGTCATGGCGACTTCAGCCTCAGCCAGTCAGTCCCAGCTCCCAGGGACGGCCAACGGTGTCCCCGAGTGCATTTCACTGACTTCCCTGGAAGACCCTGTGATACTGTCTAAGTATGTGTTTCAGCGTGTGGCTTGTAATGTTACTAGATTTTCTCTGATATCTGCTTGAATGATGAAAATGATTTTTATTGACCTTCACTAATGTGTAAAGCCTTAAAAAAAAAAATAGAGAGATATGGCATTTTTTAAGGTAGAGCATCTAAAAATGAATCCATATCTTTGTTTTTTACTTAATTAGTTGTCTTTTATTTATTTATTTATTTATTTATTTATTATTGAGACAGAAACAGCAGGAACAGGGGAGGGGCTGAGAGAGAGGGAGACACAGAATCCGAGGCAGGCTCCAGGCTCTGAGCTGTCAGCACAGAGCACAGTGTGGGGCTCGAACCCATGAACTGTGAGATTGTGACCTGAGCCAAAGTAAGCTGCTCAACTGACTGAGCCACCCAGGTGCCCCAGGAAATTTTTTACTAAGAAGTTTTTTTGCCCTTGCCAACAGGATTCGGCAGAACCTGAAGGAGAAGCATGCTCGACACATAGCCGATCTTCGAGCTTATTATGAGTCAGAAATAAATAGTTTGAAACAGAAACTGGAGGCAAAGGAGATTTCTGCAGTTGAAGATTGGAAGAAAACCAATCAAATTCTCATAGACAGGTAAAACTTGTAATTCAACTATAAAGTTAGGGTTTCTCCAACTTGGATATATTATTTTTTCATAAGTATATTTAATTGTAATGAAACACTTTGCAAAGATGTGCTTTAGATTTGAAATTTCTAACAGCGACCTGTTTGCCTAAGGAATTACGTTCGCAGATGGAAACCAACCTCGTGTAGCACTAACAGCCGACGCGAGGACGTCTGTTTGCCTCGGACAGAACACTGTAACAGCTGAGCAGGTTTCCTGGGTGTGAAGGAGTGTTGGCTACGGGTGGGGTAGTATCACACACAGATTTCCTAACAAGAGGTCTCTGACTAACATCCTCCCTCAGTTCTCAACCTGCTTTTAAACTCAGAGGCACAACTCCTGGACCTGTGGAAGCACTTGTCCTGTGCAGACAAGTAGCAGACCTGGAAAGACGGGGACAGTTATGTTAAGGGTACCTGTGCACCTGTTTTAGGGAGAAAATCATGAACAAAATTTGATGCCTTCACTAATATTGATAGCAGCATACTTACAACATACTTTACATTTAAATGGGATTTAAACAAGATTGAAAGCTCAGGTTGGGGCACCTGGATGGCTCAGTCTGTTAAGGGTCTGACTCTTTTTTTTTTGTTTGTTTTTTTAAATATTCTGAGAGAGAGGGGAGTAGGGCAGAGGAGCAGCGAGAGGGGGACAGAGGACCCAAAGTGGGCTCTGAGCAGAGAGCCCAATGCAGAGCTCAAGCTCCCAAACCATGAGATCATGACTAGACACTTAACCAACCGAGCCACCCAGGCGACCCCCTCCTTTAAAAATTTTTTTAAAAATTTGAGAGAGAGAGAGCAGGGGAGGAAGAGAGAGAGAGGGAGACAGAATCCCAAGCAGGCTCTGTGCTGTCAGCGCACTTAACTGGCTGAGCCAACCAGGCGCTCCAAGTGTCCAATTCTTGATTTTGGCTCAGGTCTTGATCTCACAGTGAGATTGAGCCCTCATTGGACTCTGTGCTGACAATGCGGAACCTGCTTGGGATTCTCTCGCTCTCCCTGCCCTGCTCTCTCTGTCCCTCCCTCATTTGCACTCTCCCTGTCTCTCAAAAGTAAATAAACATTAAAAAAAAACTCCTCAGGTTGGTATAGCAGCAAAGTATTCTTTTATAAGGCAAAAAAAGACAAAGCCTCTTGAAAAACGACTAGGAAAGAACTAAAATTTTGGGTCCAGTTAATAGTTTAACTTGAAGAATTGTAGGAAAACTAGCCTTTGTATTGGTTTGTGGTTGCTGTGGTAGTTAACATGCTGTTAACTACCTGCGTGTTACTTCAGCCCCTGGGGGTGGGATTGAGGGGGGGAATGGGGGGCCATAGTCAAGAGCAGGGATATGAAAAAAGCCAGAAATAGGTTTTCTAGGATAAAAGGAAAAGAGTAGATGGCAGGCTAGGGGAAGTTGGTTCTTGTTTTTTGTTGTTGTTTGTTTGTTCTTGAGAAGTCATAGATGACTGTAGGTTCTTCGTGGGGAAGACGAGAATGAAAGAAGCTAGTAGACCTTGTTGGGTAAAGACAGGCCACCAGAGAAGACACCTAGGAAATGATAGCTTTCTGTCTACAAGCTGCCAGGCCATGGAGTGGGGAGGCAGTGTAGGTAGGACAGATTGGAAGGCAGGGTTTGAGTACATGGCTGTGTCCTAACAGTGACATCAGCAGTCAGGGCACTGGGGTAGGCGGAAGGACAGCATGCAAATAAATAGCAGTAGCTGCAGGCATCCAGAACTGGAGAAGTGATTCACCAAAGATGAAAACCAAGTGTAAGTTGTCAGCATACACATAAGGGTTTTTTAGAACTAAAATTGCAAATGGGAGAATCCCCCCTGGAACTGCCGATGGTGCCACGGGCCCTCCTCCTGTGGACAGGGCCGCGGGCTTTGCTCTTGTAGGCCAGCTTCGATGTCAGATTGCTATGTGACACAGCCTCTTGCCAGAGTCAGTGTGGGAATTAAAACAGAAATACAGTTAACACACCTACACTTGACTATTTAGTGCTCTTTCTTTCTAGAATGGCTTTATCAGTATTTCATTTCTATATGGCAGCATTGGACAGTGGTTAGGAACATGGAGTCTGGAGCCAGACATCCAGGTTTAGCATCCTGATGTGATGGCTTGTAACCTGGGAGGAATTCAGCTTCCTTTTGTTTTCTCATCTGTAAAACGCTAATGATGACAGTCCTAACTCATCGGATTGTGAGGATGAATGTCAGCGCTTAGCATGGACTTGGTGTGTAATGAGTGCCAAATAGATACTGTCTTGTACTCACAGTTCCTGAGCATGGGGTCAGAATGATAACCAGATTCCTCTGTGTGTTTTGTTATATTAAGGTTCTATGGTGATTAACTTTATGAAGAACGTCTTTCATTATAAGAAGAATACATTTATGCTCATTTGGAAAAGTACGGAGGAAAATAATATGAAAAATCTCCCTACCAACCTCTAAGTTTTCAGACTTAAGTTTTATGTCCTAGAAATCACAATACATATATTTATATATAGTTTTTATCATAACAAAGATCAAGCTGTTTTATGCATTCTTTTATATCTTGTATTTTTAAATTCAGATTTTAGTTTTTAATGTAAAATATAAAAGAATTTGCCATGTTAAGCGTTTTTAAGTGAGCATCTCGCTGGCATGTCGTACATTCATGTTGGGCAACCATCGATGCCATCCATCTTGCTACTTGAACTCTTCATCTTGGGAGCCCGATCCCCTGTACCCATTAAACCACAAGTCTCCACTGCCACCACCCCCATCGTCCAGGGCCCGCCGTCCTACTTTCTGTCTATGAATTAACGCTTCAGATGACCTTGGGCACCGCGTAAAAGTAGAAGCGTGCTTTTCTGTCTGGCTCATTTCGCTGCGCGTAGTGCCCTCAAGGTTCAGCCGAGTCAGAGCAGGCTTCAGACCGCCCTCGTTTTTGAGGCCGAATCATATCCACTGCATGGATAGACCACGTTCCGTTTACCCGTCCTGCCTTCGTGGACACTTGCCTTGCTCCCCTCTTTTGGCTCGTGTGCATATTGCTGTGAGCACGGGTGTATGAATGTCTTTTGTATTTCGCTTTTTTCACTTACCTTTAGGGAATGTTTCGATGTTGTCATTTTCTCTACAAACTGATACCAGGTTTATTAGGATGTATTTTATGAAAACAGCATCCTGAGTGTTCACTAACATTGAAGGATTTGTTTTGTATTCTATATTGGAGAATCAGATTTATAGAATACTTCTAAGAGGAAGGATTTTGTCTTCTAATGTTGTCTTCTCAATTTATGGTTTTTAGGTGTGGCCAGTTAGATAGTGCTCTGAGTGAAGCAGCGAGTCGTGTGAGAGCGCTTGAAAACAAGAATAACTTGCTGGAAATAGAAGTCGTAAGTACTCTTGTGTGGTGGCTTCTTGGTAAGAATTGAAGCCTTTTTTCACTAACTGAACTTGAGAGACAAATCGGTAGTTCTATGAGAACGCTGGCCGTGTGTTGTTCTAAATCTGCAGGTCGTCTTCTTAAGTAAGTTTATAGTTTGAGTGCTGCTGGCTTCATTGGATAGGATACTTTTACCCTTTATTTTTTATTATTTTTATTGAGATATAATTTGCATATCATGAGACTCACTCTTTGAAAGTGCACAATTCTCTTGTGCAAGCATCACTACAGTCAATGTTAGAATATTTTCTCACTCAAAAAGAAACCCCGAGGGCACCTGGGTGGCTCAGTTGGTTGAGTGTGACTCTAGATTTTGGCTCAGGTCATGATCTCGAGGTTCATGAGATCGAGCTCCACATCAGGCTCTGGTGTTGGCAGCATAGAGCCTGCTTGGTATTTTCTCTCCCACTCCCTGCCCCTCCCAGCTTGCTCTCTCCTTCTCTCTCTCTCTGTCTTGAAAATAAATAAATGAACATTAAATAAATAAATAGATAGATAGATACAAACTCTGGAACCCTTAACCATCAGTCTTTCCCTCCTAATCCCAGATCTTTATTATTTCTCTTCTTCCGCTGGGTTTGGGGTGCTCTTGCTGCTCCCCTTCTAGTTCTGTTAAGTGCTCTGTTAGATTTTGAATTTGCGCTTTATCTAGTTTGTTGAAATAGGCCTGGATTGCAATAAACTTCCCTCTTAGGACTGCCTTTGCTGCATCTCAGAGAGTTTGGATTGTTGTATTTTCATTTTCATTTGTTTCCATATTTCCTCTCTAATTGCCTGATTAGCCCAATCATTCTTTAGTAGGGTGGTTTTTAACCTTCACATTTTTGGAGGTTTTCCAGACTTTTTCCTGTGATTAATTTCAAGTGTCATAGCATTGTGATCTGAAAGTGTGCATGGTATGACCTCAGTTCGTTTATACTGATGGAGGGCTGCTTTATGCCCCAGGATGTGGTCTGTCTTGGAGAATGTGCCATGTGCAGTTGAGAAGAGGGTGAATTTCCTAACTTCAGGATGCCGAGTTCTAAATATATCTATCAGTTCCATCTGTTCCAATGTGTTGTTCAGGTCCATTGTTTCCTTAGTGATTTTCTGTTTGGTTGATCTGTCCATTGCTGTCAGTGGCGTATTAAAGTCCCCTGCAATTAGCACATTCTTGTCAATAAGATTGTTTCTTTCTGTGATTAATTGTTTTATGTATTTGGGCGCTCCCAAATTTGGTGTGTGGATGTTTATAATTGTTAGCTCTTCCTGATGGAGAGATCCTGTAATTATTATAAAATGTCCTTCTTCATCTTTTGTTACTGCCTTTACTTTAAAGTCCAATTTGTCTGATATAAGTATGGCTATTCCGGCTTTCTTTTGGCTTCCAGTCGCATGATAGATATTTCTCCATCCCTTTACTTTCAACCTGAAGGTGTCTTCCGGTCGAAAATGAGTCTCTTGTAGACAGCAAATAGATGGATTTTGGTTTTTTATCCATTCTGATACCCTGTGTCGTTTGACGGGGCATTCAGCCCATTGACATTCAGTGTTGTTATTGAGAAGTGTGGGTTTAGAGTCACTGTGTTCTCTGTAGCGTTCAGGTTTGTAGTGGCGTCTCTGGTACCTTGAATTCTTTGCAACATTCCCCTCATAGAGTCCCTCGTAGGATTTCTTGCAGGGCTGGTTTGGAGGTCATGAATTCTCTCAGTTTTTATTTGGGAACACCTTTATCTCTCCTATTTTGAATGACAGGCTTGCTGGATAAAGGATTCTTGGCTGCATATTTTTTCTGTTCATCACATTGAAGATTTCCTGCCATTCCTTCCTGGCCTGCCAGGTTTCATTTGATAGGTCTGTAACCACTCTGATAGGTTCCCCTTTGTATGTGAGGGCCCTTTTCTCCCCAGGTGCTTTCAGAATTCTCTCTTTATCTTTATATTTTGCCAGTTTCACTATGATATGTCGTGCCGAAGGCCGATTCAAGTTACGTCTTAAGGGGGTTCTTTGTGCCTTTTGAATTTGAATGTCTATTTCTTTCCCCAGATTTGGGAAATTTGCAGTTATAATTTGATCTAGCACCCCTTCAGGACCTTTTTCTTTTTCTTCTTCTTCAGGAATTCCTATGATATGAATATTGTTCCATTTGATTTTATCTCTCAGGTCTCGAATTCTCCTTTCCTGCTCCTGGATCAATTTCTCTTTTTTTCTTGGCTTCCTCTTTTGCTGTAACTGTGTCTTCTAATTCACCTATTCCTCTCTCTGCCTTTCAATCGTGAGGTGACTGCTTCCATTTTATTATTCACCTCATTTATAGCCCTTTTAAACTCATCACAGCTATTTTGAAAGTCCCTAGTCATTGTATCAGTAGCTTCTTTGATGCTTTTTTCAAGCCCAGTGATTAATTTTATGACAATTGTTCTAAACTCTTGTTCTGTAATGTTGCTTAGATCTGTTTTGAGCAGTTCTGTGGCTGTGACTTCTTCCTGGAGTTTCTTTAGGGGAGAGTTCTTTTGCTTTGTCATTTTGGCCAGCTTTCTGTCTTGTCAGTTTCAAAGCTCGTGGTGCACTGTGCGCCTGTTAGTCTTGCGCTGTTAGAGGAGGCTTATTGGCTGTCCAGGGCCTGTTGTTTCAGGAAGTGTTCTTTTAATGGTGTCGCTCAGTTTCTTTTGTTGTGCCTTTTATTATATTATTTCCCTGCTCAGCAATATTTGGGACTCCGTCATGTGTACTTCGGCTTGTTTCTTGGGGTAGCCCTGAAAAGGAAAACAGACAAACACAGGGAACAAAAACACACAAACACACAGACAAATCAAACAAACAAATTAAAAGGGGAAAGGAAGAAAAGAAAAAGAAGGGAGAGGAAAGAGAAGAGAAGAAAAGAAGAGAAGAAAAAATAAAGGGGGGCAGAGACAACAAAGGACACCAGACCGTCTAAAAGCGTATGACCAGGCGAGGGGAGAGGTAAGGACGAGATAAGGGAGAATCTATCTCTCCCTTGTGCCAAATTCCATTCATTCAGTTCACACTTACTGGATGTCTTTGATGCATGGCCAGCATTCCCGTAGGTTCTGTCTCCTCCTTAGAGCATTACAAGCGTATTCTTTCTCATTCACCATGGACTTCTTTCCAAGCAATGGCGTTTCGAAACAGTGAGAAAGACCGTGAATTCAACAAGGTTCATAGGCCACTATGCTTCTGTTTCTCAATGTCCCCGAATTTTGATGGAGGTTTGCTTCAGGTCCCACTGCTGTCTCTAGATCTTCAGCAGCTACCTGGAATTTACCACTTTGCTTTCCCTTCACTTGGAACCAAGTTCTTCATTCTGAGGAGTGGTCTCCGAAAAGGCTTTCCCTCCTAATCCCAAAGCCCCTTGTCCCCAGCCTCGAATAAGCACTACCCTACTTTCTGTTCTTTGGGTTTGCCTACTCTGGACACTGCTAGAAATGGAATCGTATATATGTGACTTTTTTTGTCCAGCTTCTTCCACTTAGCATGATTGTTTCCAAGGTTTATCCGTGTTGTGGCATGACTATGTATTTCATTATTTTTTTATGGTTGAAAAATCTGTTATGGATAGACTGTATTTATTTATTCATTCACTAGGGGATGGATGTTTGGGTGGTTTTGATTTTTTGGCTATTATTTGCTATGAATATTTGTATGCAAGATTTTATGTGGACTTAGGTTTTAAATTTTCTTGGATGTATAACTAGGAATACATAATCTTAAAAAAATTAAAAACATTTTTTAAATGTTTAGTTTTAAGAGAGACAGACAGACGTGAACGGAGGGAGAGGCAGAGAGAGAATGAGAGACACAGAATCTAAAACAGGCTCCAGGCTCTGAGCTGTCAGCACAGAGCCCTATGCAGGGCTCAAACTTGGGAACGGTGAGATCATGACCTGAGCTGAAGTCAGACACTTAATATTTTAAAATATTTTTTCATGTATTACCAAATTATATTCTTCTGTGTGTAATCTTGTTAGTAACATTTTGATGGAAAATGCCAGTTATGTTCTGTGCACTGTTTCTTTGTCTTTCTTTGATATATATATTTTTTAAGTTGTCTTTGTCTCCTAAACTGTAAACTTCTCAAAGTCAGGGACTGGTCTTTCTTGCTAATCTTATATTTCTTGTACCCTGGTGCCTGGCGCCTAGTGGATATTCAAGAAATGATTGTTGAGGGAACATTAATATTGCAGATGTGTTTTGAATTTTATCTTTTATTTTCGTAGTAAGTGAGAAAATAGGGTAAGAAATGCTTGATTCTCCCTAAGTATTAACATGGGGCAATAGATTCCAGCTGCACTTTCAAAATCATTTTCCTAGTAGCCATGGGTATTTTCTTCATTAAAGCGATAGGTAAGCCCAGCAGTACCAAGGCCAGAAGTGGTTTTCTGTCTATACTTCATGACAATCTCATGAAGCTGTTATTGATTGATTGGCTGGTTTTTTTTTTAGAAAAATTTTTAAGTTTTATTTATTTTGAGAGAGACAGAGATAGCACAGCAGCAGAGGGGCAGAGAGAGAGACACAGAATCCCAAGCAGGCTCCGTGCTGCGAGCACAGTCAGACGTGGGGCTTGAACCCATGAGCCGTGACGCCGTGACTTGAGCTTAAACCAACAGTCGGATGCTAGTTAATTAATTTCTTTAATGTTTATTTAATTTTTGAGAGAGAGAGAGAAAGCGTGAGCAGGGGAGGCCACAGAGAGAGAGGGAGACCCAGATTCCAAAGCAGATTCCAGGCTCTGAGCTGTCAGCACAGAGCCTGACACGGGACTCAGACCCACAAACCGCGAGATCATGACCTGAGCTGAAGTTGGACACTTAACTGACTGAGCCACCCAGGCGCCCCTAAAGATTTTATTTTTGAGTAATCTCTACACCCATCATGGGCCTTGAACTTATAACCGTGAGAGCAAGATTCACACGCTCCACCGACTGAGCCAGCAGGGTGCCCCTGAAGCTTTAGCAGAATAATCCTTTCTAGTCTCCATCCCAAGACATGACAAAATATTAAATTTGTTGATTCTCATTTGTAGATTTTATTACTTTTATAGTTTAATGTCCATAATTTATTAGCTGCCACTGAAACATCTATTTTTTTTAAATTTTTTTTTTAATGTTTTTTTAAATTTATTTTTGAGAGACAAAGACAGTGTGAGCAGGGGAGGGTCAGAGAGAGAGGGAGACACAGAATCCAAAGCAAGCTCTAGGCTCTGAGTTAGCTGTCAGCACAGAGCCTGATGCGGGGCTCGAACCCACAAACCGTGAGATCATGACCTGAGTCAAAGCTTGATGCTCAACCGACTGCGCCACCCAGGCGCCCCTCATCAATTTTTTTTTAAATTAAAAACAATTTATTCTTGTTTTTATTTTGTAGAGTGATTTCAGAGAACGCTTCAATGCAGCCAGCAGTGCTTCCAAAATTTTGCAGGAACGGATTGAGGAAATGAGAACAAGTAATAAAGAAAAAGACAATACCATCATGCGGCTAAAATCTCGACTGCAGGATTTAGAAGAAGCCTTTGAGGATGCTTACAAACTCTCAGATGATAAAGAAGCAAGACTGAAACAAGAAAACAAAATGTTTCAAGATGTAAGTGACAACAGAAACTTAACGACAGGGTAAATAGCACAAGGTTATACTACTATAGACTCATGACTTTTTCCAAGTTTCTTTTCGTTTTACATAACTTTGCTGTAGCTGCAGATATAGATTCTCCTGATTGAGTCTGTAAGGTCTTATCTTGAAGCAGGAAGTCAGAGCTTTCAGACTGTGGTGTTTCCCCCATGTGTTTTGCCTCTGGCGGGTCAACTTTTGAGCTATCTTAAATCAGGATCTGTGTGGCTGGATGGGTAAAATGAATCAGATTTAGAATAGGATTGACTGGGGCGCCTGGGTGGCTCAGTCGGTTAAGCGTCCGGCCTGGGCTCAGGTCGTGATCTCACGGTTTGTGGATTCGAGCCCTGCGTCAGGCTCTGTGCTGACAGCTCAGAGCCTGGACTCTGTTTCAGATTCTGTGTCTCCCTCTCTCTCTGACCCTCCCCTGCTCACGCTGTCTCTCTCTCTCAAAACAAAAAACAAAAAACAAACATTAAAAAAAATTTAGAATAGGATTGACTGAATTTTTTTACTCTGCTTTAATGTCACTTAAAGTTTGGATTTGTATAACATTGAAAATGCATTAGGTTTTGGGTTGTGTATTTTTTTTCCCTAGGTTTTCCTTAATATCCTTTGTCATGGCATATAAAGAAATCTGAAAGTATTTCAGCCGTTGCAGTTTTCTCCCTGAGAACATAAGATTGTTGTTAATTTTTTAAATTTTATTTTTATGAAGACAATACATGTAAAAAAAAAGATAATACAGGTAATTTAAAAAATTTTTTTAATTTATTTCTGAGAGAGAGACAGCATGAGCAGGGGAGGGGCAGAGAGAGAGGGAGACACAGAATCAGAAGCAGGCTCCAGGCTCCGAGCTGTCAGCACAGCCCATAGCCCGACATAGGGCTTGAACTCACAAACAATGAGATCATGACCTGCGAGCATCAGTCAGATGCTCTACCGCCTAAGCCACCCGGGTGCCCCTACAGTCGCACTTTTTAAAACCTACTTTATTTTCCAGCACAGTTTTAGATTTACAGAAAACTTGAGAAGGTGGCGCTGTGTTCCCATGTGCCCTGCGCAGTTCCCGTTACTAAGGTCTCACATCAGTGTGGTGTGTTTGCAGCCGTTAAAGAACCAATATCGATACATTATTGTTAAGTAAATTCCATAGCTTTTTCATACTTCCTGTGTTTCTGCCTAGTGTTATTTTTCTGTCCCAGGTCCCGGAGAACATTTAGGTGACATGATGCCCCCTCAGGTTCCTTTCACCTACAGCAGTTTCTCAGACTCCCTGGTTTGCTCACCCGCACAGTTCTGCGGAGGCCTGCTCAGGGAATTTGCTGGATGTCCTTTGGGAGTAGGTGTGGAATATTGGGAGCAAAACCACCGAGGGAAGGTGCCATTCTCAGCGCATCATATCAATACACCCAGCGTATTCACCCCCGGCCAGGAAGGCTTCAGGAGAGCGTGGATAGAAGCACTGTTCACTATGTCATATTTGATGAGAACGTCGCGTGGTTTTGGTTGTTACTCTTTTTTTTAATGTTTGTTTATTTATTTATTTTGAGAGAGAGAGAATGCAAGCAGTGGAAGGGCAGAGAGAGAGAGGGGGAGAGAGAGTGCCAGGCAGGCTCCATGCTGTCAGCCCCGGGCTTGAACCCACAAACTCCTGAACCATGAGATCATGACGTGAGTGGAAATCAAGAGTCCAGCACTTAACCAGCCAAGACAGCAAGGCGCCCCTGGTTATTACCGTTCTTATTCATGTACGGCAACAATATAATTTTTGTGAGTATATGAAGAGATCCTGGTTTTTAAAAATTCTTGCACATTTTGCTTTGCCATTATAGCAGACGACAGAAAGTAGTAAAAACTGTATAGAAACTTAGCAGATACCTTTCACGTTGATGCTAACCCTTAACATTTGACCCTACGTGCCTGGCCGTTCTGTCAGCGGCCGCAGGCGGCCGTGGCTGCCCCCTTGGGCAGCACAGACAGAGAACAGACCCGGTGCTGCGAAAGTTCTGCTGGGCAGCACTGTTGTAGAACGTTCTTCATGTGGGTTGCGGTCAGATTCAGGTGGCTGAGATGCACAGGAGTGGAGGGAGCTGAGCCCTGAGCGCAGCCGATCAGGCAGCCATGCCCCCTTGTGGGGTTATCCCTCCTCTCTTGGTTAAGGCGCTAGTTGCGTGGCGTCTCTGCTCCGAAGTGATACCACCCGCTTGGCACGAATAAGTGTCAGGGGACGTGTTAAGACTGTGTAACTCCCGTTCTTCTCCCCCGACTCTTACCTGCTAGCGTTAGCGTCCGCTGAGGAGTCTCTCCCGAAACAAGCAGTTACCGTGGGGGTTGCCGAACGGCGGTTCTCTCTTCCCTCCTACAGTTTTCTGCCAGGAGGGCCTCCCTGCTCTCCTTTGTGTATTTGTGTCCACGTGGACTCCTGGATTCTGATTCAGTGAGTTATAGTTCTTTTTGTTGTTAGGGTCCTTCTTCTTCTTCTTATTTTTAATGTTTGTTTATTTTTAAGACAGACACAGAGTGCGAACAAGGGAGGGGCAGAAGAGAGGGAGACACAGAATCAGAAGCAGGCTCCAGGCTCTGAGCTGTCAGCACAGAACCCAATGTGGGGCTCGAACCCACAAACTGTGAGATCATGACCTGAGCTGAAGTCGGTCACTTAACCTACTGAGCCACCCAGGTGCCCCAGGGGTTATTATTTTGATGCCTGCTCTGTCCTTGTTTTGGCCAGTGGGCCAAGTGTCAGGCTGGCTGGCTCCTCCTTTTGGCATGTTCCCGTCGCTCTCTGAGCACATCCACCTTCCTGGCACCGCAGGGCATCCCAGGCTCCCCTTGGACTCTCCCCGTCCCAGCCCTCAATCACTCATGCTTCCAAGGAGCCCTGGTTCCTTTAGACAGAAAATGACGCTTAGAAACGAGGGCTAGTGCTAGGCATGTTCATCGGCACCGGGAGGCCACTGCTTTTACTTGTGCAGAAACCCTCCACAGTCCTGTTGCAGTGGCTGCGCAGCAGCCGAGCGTCGCTGGGATGTTGTTTTGAACTGAAGTCATACCAGTGTTGCCAGTGCTGACCCTGTCTTTGTTTGCATTTGTTCTGTCACATGTGTCCACGTGCCAGCTGTCGGCAGATACAATTGGAACACCCCTTCTGTCCCCTTCCCTCCTACCTGCTAGGCTGAACTCCCTCTTGGTTTTCCCCACGCACTTCTATCTACTTTTGCCCCAAACCCGCGTGTCTGCGAGCAGTGCCTAGTAACGTGTATGGACCATGTGTGAGTTGTGTTGTAGCGCCTGCATCTTCCAGCAGCCTGCTTTGTATTTTTATTTTTATGTAGGCTCCACGCCCAGCGTGGGGCTTGAACTCAAGACTCTGAGGTCAAGGTTTGCGTGTTCTGACTGAGCCAGCCAGGCACCCCCTCCTGCAGCCTGTTTTTGTTTCCAGCATTGTTTCTGAGATTTACCCTGCTGACACACGCAGCTTTTGTTTATTTTTATTGTAAACATATTTTAAATATTTCAGGTATATAAAAGGAAAAATATACCTGGGGACCGACCACTCGTCTTCAGTTTTAAAATACCACAGATATGATTGAGAGAGAGAGGGAGACACAGAATCAGGACACAGATCACGAGTTTCATGCTCCAAGGATTGAGCCAGCCAGATGCCCCTATTTCTTGAATTTTTAACATTATCCATAATCATTGTGGATGAAGATTTAGGTCTTTCACATGTCATTTGGCTTAACAGTATAGAATTCTGTATTTTCTTATCAGACTAAAAAAATTTTTTTTAATGTCTTTATTTTTATATTTTGAGAGAGAGAGACAGAGTGTGAGCAGAGGAAGGGCAGAGAGAGAGGGAGACACAGAATCCGAAGCAGGCTCCAGGCTCCGAGCTGTCAGTACAGAGCCTGATGCGGGGCTCGAACCCACCGACTGTGAGATCATGACCTGAGCCGAAGTCAGACGCTTAACCAACCGAACCACCCAGGCGTCCCTTCGTATCAGATTTTTTTTTGAGTTTATTTATTTTTGTGAAAGAGAGAAAACACAAGCAGGGAGGGAGACACAGAATCCGAAGCAGCTCCAGGCTCTGCACTGTCAGCACAGAGCCCCCCTTGGGGCTTGAAACCATGAAGCATGAGATCATGACTTAACCAAAGTTGGACGCTTAACCGACTGAGCCACCTAGGCGCCCCTGGGTTGATTTTCTAAGACTTATTTATGCTTTACTTTTCATCATGGCCTCTTTGTCCTCTAACTTCTTCTGATCTTAGTATTAAATTTATTTTCTCTCTCATTTTTAGTTTCTAAGAGCTGTTTCTTGTTCTCTCGTTGCTAGTTTTTTATTGCTTTCTGATCTTGTTTTATGAATAGAGCAGTTATTTCTCTGAGGATATTAATAATAGCATCCTTTTAATACCACTTTAGCTTTGATATATTATTTCTTCCAAGTTAACCTTTCATTTTGAAATCAGCTTCATATTGAATGTTTTGGCCTTTTTTTTTTTTTTTTTCTTAAATGTTGGTTCTTTAACTATAGACTCACATTTAAGGGGGAGGCAGTCAAAAGCCATTTGGACACAGTGCGTGTACGGATGTGACTTACCTCCGGGTAGGCTTTACTTGCCGGCAGTCGTGGAGTGATTATGTAGAGGTCTTTTTTCTGGGCTTGTTTGGTTTTCCCAAGGAAGAGTCTCCCAGTCTCTTGTCTGGGACCTTTCACCCAGGATCTGGTGGCAGTGAGGGATGGGGAGCTGAGTGGGTTTTGTTTTGTGTTTTTTGTGTTGTTGTTGTTGTTGTTTGAAAACTTTTCCATCTTCTCCTATCCCTTTGCTTCCTCCCCCTGCTGCACTTGGGTTTCCAAAGTTACATTTGTGTCTCACTCACGCTCACTGAGTCCTGTTGCCCGGCTGGCCAGTCTGCTGCTGTATAGGATGGGGGAAGGTCCTGGGCTCAGCTCTATTTATTTATTTTTAATTTTTTTATTGTTTATTTTTGAAGGGGAGAGAGAGAAAGAGAGAGAGACAGACAGACAGAGTGTGAGCAGGGAGGGGCAGAAGAGAGGGAGACACAGAATCTGAAGCAGCTCCAGGCTCTGAGCTGTCAGTACAGAGCCTGATGTGGGGCTCGTACTCACGAACTGTGAGATCATGACCCGAGCCTGTCCGATGCTCATCTGACTGAGCCACCCAGGCGCCCCCTGTAACCACTCAACTTTAGGACTTTTCAGCAGTTTTGGTCAGCCTGTGCTTCTCCCCTATTAGTGGACCTCAAAGTCAGTTCCTGAGCCTCACAGAGTCACAAGGAGACCAGCTGCTCACCGTCAGGATCCCGTGTGCAGGTACCACAGGTTGTAGCCCCCTGCGCCTTGTTCCATCTTTGTGGAAAGCCCTCTCGGTGGCGGTCACCTCTTGACTTTTCTGCCTCATTGTTAACTTAGTGGGATCTCAGGATAAGAAGAAAATTCTTTGAATATATCTTCTTTAATAAAAAGTCTCACATATGTGCATTTTAAAATAAGTAACCTGATTATATTAGTCTTGTGATTGTGCTTTCTTTTTGTAAATTTTTTTAATGTTTTATTTATTTATGAGAGAGTGAGCAGGGGAGGGGCAGAGAGGGAGGGAGACACAGAATCAGAAGCAGGCTCCAGGCTCTGAGCTGTCAGCACAGAGCCTAGTGCGGACCCCGAACCCACGAATCATGAGATCATGACCTGAACCGAAGTCAGATGCTCAACTGACTGAGCCACCCAGGGGCCCCACAAATTTTAATCTTTTAAAATATTGCTTACTTGGGGCATCTGGGTGACTCAGTGGGTTGGGCATCTAGCTCTTGATCTCTGCTCAGGTCTTGATCTCCAGGTTTTGAGTTCAAGGCCTGCGCATGAAGCCTTTGAAATAAATACATAAACTACTGCTTAAAGGGCCTTGACTGACACCAAGTGGTTTTTATTTTACTTTTCATTTTGAAACAAATTCAAACTTACAGAAAACTTGTGAGAATGATTACATTCCTTTTACCTGGGATCACAGTTGTTAACATTTGCCGTATTTGCTTTATCACCTCCCGTATACATGTGTATTCACACATGCAGTTTTTTTCCTTGAACCATTTGAGAATAAGTTGTAGACATTATGCCCCTTCACCCCTACCTTTTGGTCTGTATTTCCTAAGAACAAGGGCCTTCTGTACACAGCCACAGAGTGACTCAAAGTAAAGAAATCTAATGTGCTATTTATATCCAAATTATTATTTTATGACACTTTTTTTCCCAGTCCAGGATCCAACCCAGGATCGTGCGTTACATTCCCTTCTGTTACCTCTTTAGTCTCCTTCAATCTGGAACGGAGTGTTAACCTTTCTCTTTCATGACATCTGCCTTTTTGAAGAGTATGGGCAGCTATTTTATAGACTATCCCTGAGTTGCTGTTATAATGTTTAACTCTGTGGTGCAATTCTTTGTTTTTCCTTATAGCTCTTGGGAGAGTACGAGTCCCTTGGAAAAGAACATGAAAGAGTCAAGGTAATGGTTGATGGTTCCCATTCTGAACATCGCGGAGCGGCAGAAACACGGGGTTGGAAATGAAGAGGGCTCCCCCTTTCCCCTCCCTCCCACTCCCTCCTGCACCTTCATCTAGCTGCCTGAGTTAGACCCTCTCTCCATCACCCCCTCGTCTCTGCAAATATTTGCCCACTTAAGTCACAGCCATTCAGAAATATTGAATGGCTGTTATATTTGAGATGAGTTGAGATGAAAGTTTTAGAAGAATATAAGAGCCATACAGGTGAAAATAATTAATAATATTAAAAAAAATTTTTTTTAATGTTTTTTATTTATTTTTGAGAGACAGTGTGAGCAGGGAAAGGGCAGAGAGAGAGGGAGACACAGAATCTGAAGCAGGCTCCAGGCTCTGAGCTGTCAGCACAGAGCCCAATGCGGGGCTCGAACCCAGAAACCATGAGATCATGACCTGAGCCGAAGTCGGACGCTTAACTGACTGAGCCACCCAGGCGCCCCATACTTAATAATATTTAAATACGAAGTTTTGTTTTTTAAAGCAGTAGCTTTTTGTAGGGTTATTTGAGTTTATCGATAATGTTTGAATTCTTAATGAAAGCTCTGTTTGG
The DNA here is from genome assembly GCA_004023785.1 of Mungos mungo. Classification (NCBI taxonomy): domain Eukaryota; kingdom Metazoa; phylum Chordata; class Mammalia; order Carnivora; family Herpestidae; genus Mungos; species Mungos mungo. Next base: position 60,687 of record PISW01001067.1, read on the forward strand.
GAACTCTATGTTTGAATTCCGCAAAACCCTACAATAATGCTGTAAGCGGGGTCCAGAGTATTTGTGTTGCATAAAATACAGGGTTGTGATCATTCAGCGTTGGCGAAAAGGCCTGCACAGCGAGGCAGGCGGGAGTTCTGGGGGTCAGGAGCCCCTCATCACATCTGAAACCTTACTAAATGGCAAAACACCTGTGTATTTGTTTTGCCATCTACTGAGGTTTTAGGCAAGTTGTGGTTAAAATGTGTCCATTTTGACACTGGATCGTGCGGAATTAAGGAAAGCATCGTAGGCCACACCTGTTACACAGGTCATGTACGTACCTGTGCCAACCCCCGTTTTGCGCTCTCATTTCTCCCCTTGAGCTGTGTGTATTGGCTCTGTGGTTGATGCTGTGTTTGCTGGGTACCTGCGTAATTTTCTTTGTTGCTCTCTTAGATTTGTTTTATATATTAAAAATATATCCTGAATATTCCAGTTATCTGATTTTTTCCCTCTATTTTCATAGGATACATTAAATATAACCGAGAACAAATTGCTTGATGCACATACTCAGATTTCTGACTTGAAAAGGTAAAATGTGTTATCTTATTAATAAGAATTATGCCTCTATCCTTTTAGGATGTAAATATGTGTCTATACTGAAAGCAGTGAAAAGAAAGTTTTTCTTGAGGATTTTTCAGCAGTTGGAGGTCAGGTTTTATTCCATTCTTCCCCTGACCTAGAAATACATTTGATTTTAGCCAAAGATTTTTATTTTTTATTTATTTTTATGTTTTATTTATTTTTATTTTTTATTTATTTTTAATTTTTTCAATCTTTATTTATTTTTGAGAAGAGAGAAACAGAGTGTGAATGGGGAAGGAGCTGAGAGAGGGAGACACAGAATCTGAAGCAGGTTCCAGGCTCTGAGCTGTCAGTATAGAGCCCTGTGTGGGGCTCAAACTCACAAACCGTGAGATTATGACTTGAGCTGAAGTCAGATGCTTAACCAACTGAACCACCCAGGCGCCCCAGCAAAGATTTTTAAATGATTAGAGTATATTGATGGTTGTACTTGAGAAGTATGCGGTCCTGAAACATTATGTGTTTTGTCAGCATAGCAAAATCTAAATGATACTAAACCATTGAAAAGAAATTTAATCTATCCTTAAAAAAAAATAAAAAAGAATGTTAAGAGGCAGTCTAGTTCACTAAATGATATTTATGCTCCCAAAAGAAAACCGCATTTACACCAACTTTATGACCATCGACTTTCTTCAAAATCTGTTTTGGGGGCTATGTTTGTGATCCCTTTTGCTTAATTAGATAGACACAGAGTCATAAATGGTCCCTATGGCAAATGATTAGTTATTTCTAATTGGCTTTGGAGCATGCTTTTGTATTTATATTTGAAGATACCTTATTTGGAGATTTTATTGCCCTCCTAACAACTTCCCATTGGAGAGAACGCAGATGCTGCCTGGCCTGCTCATTCGCTCAGGTCTCTGCTGGGATGCATTCGGTTCTACCAACAGCTTCCTTGTCGCATTGGCGCTAGAGCTGTTCCTTCTCTAAGCCTCCTTGCGGCGGGGCAGGTTAGAAGGATATAAGCACGTAGGCAAAGCTTGAGAGAACAGAAAGAGTGCCAAGGTGGCTTCAAAGCAGAGATACCAGAGTACTTACCCCCTGTTGGTAAATGTGAAAAATAGGCTTTTATTCTGAACGTGGCACAAATGAGGTGAGTTGCCTGTGGGTAGAGAGTTCAGGATAATTTAGCCTTTGTGTCTTTAAAAAATTAGGAAGTTCTTATTAGCTCTTTTATTGGATATTATATTAAACCTGCTTCCTCTTTTGTGTAGTTTAAATACATGAATATATACGTTTAGAATTAAACATATTAGAATTGAAGTTTGAGTACTTGATTTTATTTTATTTTTAAAATTTATACCATGTATAAATTTGATCTGGAGTCAAATTTATAATTTTTCTTCTTTCCCTTGGCTATATAAAAGCCATCTGTTTCCTTTTCCTTCCGTTGTAGTATATGAAACGCCTCTTTGTAGAGTTTAATGTATTTCCCTTTCCATTTATTTTCTAATTTTGTTCAGCTTTTTTTAAGCCTACTGGTGATATTTTACTATGAAAACACGTATATGGACTAGCAGTTTCTAGAAGGGTCTGTTAAGTAATTTGTAGTTGAACTATATTTAAAATCTATTGTGTGCTGAATTTATCTTATTGCTTTTGAATTAGAACAATTTCAAAACTTGAAGCTCAGGTCAAGCAAGTAGAGCATGAAAATATGTTAAGTCTTCGCCATAATTCTAGAACTCCCGTGAGATCCTCACGTGCCAAGTAAGTGATTTTGTTTAATCTCGGTAAAGCCAGAAATAGGTGCACACTTTTAGTGAACTGAGAAACTCATCTGTCTAAATCATGAGAAAGTCAGGGTTACGTGTCATTATAGAACTTTGATTTGTAAAAACGTCTAATTATGGGGTGCCTGGCTGGCTCAGTCATGAGTTAGAACCCTATGTTGGGCGTAGATCTTAAAAAACAAAAACAAAGCCATCTAATTATTAGATATTATAAAAGCTCTTATGCAGAGGCGTTTGCCAAAAGGAGGGACTAGAACTCGATGGGGTGTAAAGAGACCTAGAATGTTTTTGTTCATTGACTCTGCCCCACTGTGTGACCTGAAGCAAATCACTGAATTTTTTTTTTTGAGCTCAATTTTATTATCTGTGAAAACAAGGACATTGGGCTACAGGATCTCAAAAGGTCTTTTAGCCCTAAAATTCCAGAAATTGTATTCCTATGTTAATGGACAGACCTACCTATTGTGAAGGTAGATCTTTATTAGGTTGTAAGCATTTCTTTTTAGTTTCTGTAGTTCAGAATTAGTTTCACTATAATCTCAGAACATTATCTTGATGATATATTTATAAAACTTTTTTCTTTTTAAAAATATTTTAATGTTTGTCTATTTTTGAGAGAGAGAGACAGTGTGAGTGGGGAGGGGCAGAGAGAGAGGAGGATACAGAACTTGAAGCAGGCTTCACGCTCCTCACTGTCAGCACAACATCCCATGTGGGGCTCGAACCCATGGAACTGTGAGATCTTGACCTAAGCCAAAGTTGGACGCTTAACCAACTGAGCCACCCAGGAGCCCCAGCTGTTTTTTTCATATGAGAATTGGTTTTCATTAAGATTTTATAAAGAATATTAAATGAGTAGTTCATAAGGTCATAAAACCGATGTTTATCGGAAAGATTGTTAAATTGTAAATTTTAACCTTTCTAAGTTGTAATTGTCAAATAAGAAACTTTCTCTAGATCTTTTTATTTATTTATTTAAATATTTTAAAAATACTTAGTTTTGAGAGAGACAGAGAGAGACAGAGCATGAGCAGGGGAGGGGTGGAGAAAGGGAGGCACAGAATCCGCAGCACAGAGCCTGACACGGGGCTTGAACTCCCAAACCGCGAGATCATGACCTGAGCCAAAGTTGGATGCTCAACCAACTGAGTCACCCAGGCACTTGATCTTTGTTAATTAATCTTAAGTTAGAACATAGTGAATTATTTAAAGAAAAAAAATTGTAAGTGACTGAACTTGAACATTGGCAAGAGAACAAGAGTAGGGTGGGATTGGGTTCAGGGACGGCCTTTCTGTGGCGGTGACGTGTAAGCAGGGAGTCAAGCCCTGTGCTGAGCTGTTGGATGGGGGCGTAAGGGAAGGGGATGTTCCAGGCAGAGAAATTAGCCCTACTGTGTCCTGAGGTAGGACAGAGCTTACATGTTTGAAGAACCCGGAGGAAGCCGCGTGGCCCGAAGGTTGCCAGCAAGAGGTGAAGTAGGTCCGGATGAAATCCAGACTGTCAGACATCGCCTTCTAAGCCGTACATGACCAGGAGTTTGGATTTTACTCTTAAGTTTGTTGGGAAGCCTCTGAAAGGTTGTATGTGGTAAAATTAGGTCTTCTGATCTTTATTTTTTAAATGCATCTGCCATGAAGAGAAGACGGAGAGGAAAAGGGTAGAAGCAGACACACTAATCAGGCCGTCATAGCGCTGGGAGAGATTGTGTCTGCTGCATGGTGTCCGGAGAAAGGGACAGAGAGCAGGGTGTGAGGGGTCTGGAGGTGGGGTCCGCAGAACCTGGCTAAGAATGACATGACGAGATAAGAAAGGGAGGTGTCCGATAACGCCTTGGTTTCTGTCTGGAGCGACTCAGGTGCCATATACTCAACTAGGGAAGAAATGGGAAGAGCAGACTATGGAGTAAGGGTCAGAATTTCTATTTCGGATATTTTAGTTTGGGATGCCTACAAATTCCAAATGGGGATCCAGCAGGTGATTATAAATTTGCATTTGGAGCTCAGAAATAAGGTCTTAGGCTGAGGTTACAAATTATAGAACTGTCATTTCGTAGCGCTGGGCCGTGGGGTAGGCGGTGTAGGATGAAGCTCTGAAGAGCCCCGAGGTCCTGACAGTGGGCAGGGTCGGCACAAGAAGCTGAGAAAGAGCTGCCAGCGCGCTGGGAGGAACCCCAAAGTGGCCAGTGGTGTGGCCGCTGCTGAGCGAGCTGAGTGAGGGGACCGCGGTCCCCTGGGTGCCTGGCCAGGGGCTGATGGCCTGGAGAGCGGTGTGCGCAGAGGGACAGACGTGAATGTCGTTGAGAATGTTGTGCGGAGTGACTGAAAGCGCCCTGTGTGTCCCACAGCGGGAGCGCTGGTGTCCGGTGATAGAGCTGTGCGTGGCGCGGCACGTGTGACCGCGTGCTCGCTAGATCGGGAGCGGCAGGCGCAGCCCCCGGCCCGGGGGCAGCCTGCTGCCTGGTTTTGGAAGGCCCAGGAGAAAAGGAAGGTTTTTATGTTTTTAAGTGTTTGGGGGGTAAAAAATCAAAGAATAATATTTCATATGTGTAAAAATTATATGAAATTCAAATTTTCAGTGTCCATAAATAAAGTTTATTCCTTTACCTATTGTTTGTGGCAGCTTTGCCTTACAATGGAAGAGTTGAGTCGTTGCAACAGAAACCTCTTGATTTGGCCCATAGAGCCTGTTAAAACAAAATGGGGTCATCTGGGTGGCTCAGTCGCTTAAGCATCCCATCTCACGTCCGTGGATCCGAGCCCCGCCTAGGGCTCTGTGCTGACAGCTCAGAGCCTGGAGCCTGCTTCTGATCCATCGACCTCTGGGTTTTGGGCCCAGCACACTTCCGCTGCGCCACTCTGCTCCATGGAGGCTGCTTCCGATTCTGTTTCCCTCTCTCTCTGCCTTCCCAAGGCTCACGCTCTGTCTCTTTCTCTCTCTTAAAAACTAGACATTAAAAAACATTCTTTTTAAAAATGAAAAAACAAAATAACACAAAAAACATATTTATTATCTGACTCTTTGTAGGAAAAATTTACCAACCACAGAAGTTGATCATTAACATGATTTAATCTTTCATAATTTAGAACAACAAAAAACCAGTTTCGGAAGAAGCAGGATGCTAGTTATATGGACTTGAGCACGTACAACAGCTGTGCGTACTCTCGCAGGCTCACGTAGAAGTAGTAAGTAATAAGTACAGCGTGTGCACACATTACAGAGTTAGCGCACGCGGTTGCTTTGGGGCTGGGGTTGTCTCTGTAGTGGTTCACTGTTCAGAAGTCTAACAAATAGAGCAGATAACCAAGACTGTACGCAGACGGTTGTGCAGGAGTGTAGTCTGCGTGTCTGTGCATGCTGAAGGGAACACGAGCCAATAAAGGCTTAGTGTCCACGACGTAAAGAACTATGAAAGAAAAAGTCTCCTCAATAGAAAAATGATAAAAGAATATGAACCAACAATTCACTGGAGACTTATAAACGGCTGATAAAATGAAAAGATGTTCATTTTACTAGTACTTAGAAAATGTAAGTGAAAACAAGCACGGGCTACCGCTCACACCGTCAGACAGGCCAGGCTCCAGCTCCAATCAGTGCAGAGTCTGTCACGGATGCGAGGAAAGAGGTCCTCTCCGAGTAGTGGTTGGACTGGAAATGCGTAAGCTTGTCTAGAGCGTGGTTTGGCACTACCCACTAAGACCTGAGACATGTGCAGCCTAGAGTGCACACTTCTGATCTTAGATACTTGCCTTAGAGGAGTCCCTCCGCGTGTTAATCGTAGCCCTGTTGCAAGGGGATGTGTTAGAAGCTAAACGTCCACAGCAGGGGAAAGAATCAGTGGTGGGCGGTGTAGTCCTGCTGCGGGTGAATGGAGTGACAGCGTCTGTGCTAACACGGGGAGACCTGAGACGCGTTGAGTGGAAGCAGCAGCGCTGGAAGGACGTGCACGTGAAGTGGACATAATGTTAAAGATACAAACAATCGTGTGAAGTGGACATAATGTTAAAGATACAAACAATCGTGTATACAGAGTTTGTCTTTCCACTGAAAACGTGTGTGGCAAGAGGTTAGCATTTGTTAAAACCAAGTACAGGCGAATGCTCATAGTGGCCTTTGTAATTTTTTTTTAATTAAAGAAATTGTTAGTGTTTATTTTTGAGAGAGAGTGAGCGAGCAGGAGTGGGGGAGAGGGTGACAGAGAGGGAGACACAGAATCAGAAGTCGGTCCAGGCTCTGAGCTGTCAGCACAGAGCCTGTTGCCGGGCTCGAACCCATAAACTGCCTCATGACCTGAGCCGAAGTTGGATGCTTAACCCAACTGTGCCATCCAGGCGCCCCATGTAATTTTCTTAAAATGTTTGGAATGTTTCTTAACTTAAAAATCAAGACCAAATCAAGGGAGTGACTGGGAGTTGACATGAAAACGAAGAGGTGTGTCGTAAGTGGTGTGGGAAAGGGAGCAGCGGGAGGAAGAGCTCTGTCTCCTCCAGGCTTCCCTTTTCCACCCGAGTGTGATGCGAGGTTATCACCTGGCCATCAGGCTTGGCTGAGAGGTTGAGGAGAGTGGAGAAGGTGGAAGCTAGTCGAGTTGATTACAGAGAAGTGTGTTGCCAGCCAGTGTCGGGTGTCTGTTGAGGTGGTGATAGTGATTCTGTAACCATAGCCCATTCTGCACGGACGGGTGGCTTTTCTTCCAGCAAAGCCCAAGCGTAGGACTGTAGACACTTGGAAGTGAGGCCCCTGTGATCCTCCAGGCTGAGGTCTCTGCTGCCACTTGGGTGTGATGGGAGGGGAGCGGGGAAGGGGGCCAAGGCAGTGGTAACTCTTACCGGGAGTGTGCACCCAGAGTAGGTGGAGGGGAACTGGAGGGGCCGATACATAGAAAGTGGTGAGGCCAGGGATCACAGGCCTTGGGGGCACAGTGCCTTGGTGATGCTTGAGCACGTGAGCCAGAAGAATCGTTGGAGTTGTGAGTTCTTAAGTGGGGGATGTTCTCTGGTGACGACCAAGTCCAGTGAGCGTGTGCTGAGGGGGTGAGTGAGCAGGAGTAGAGTCCAGTCCCCAGGAGGGGTCCTGGGCCGCTCGTCTGCCTGGACACTGATGTCGCCCAGAGCAGGGCAGGAGCAGGTGTGGTGAAGATAGACGGGTTCTGGAGTCCAGTGAAGGGCCAGGAAATGCGTGCTGTGTGAGCCTCATGAGGCAGGGCTTTCATAAGATGGGGTAGGTACTACCCTAGAACTGCAGTACTCAGTAAATTAAAATTACCTCACAGTTCGTGAGTTCGAGCCCCACATCAGTCTCTCTGCTGTCAGCCTGGAGCCTGGAGCCTGCTTCAGATTCTGCATCTCCCCTTCTCTGCCTCTCGCCTGCTTGCGCTGTGCCTCTCTCAAAAATAAACATTAAAAAATAAGTTCTTAGATTAATTAAAATTAAATAACATTTAAAAACTGGCTCTTCATCTCGCCACAATCCAAGGGTTCAACAGCAGTATGTGACTAGTGGCTATGGCATCGGGCCGAGCAGATAGGGGTGTCCGTGCGCCGGTCTGGCAGGGCCAGGAAGGGCAGGCTGGCTTGCACGGCTGCGGCTGGAGCTCCGGGGTGGGTGTGCAGCGCGGGAAGTGTGGTGGGGGGCGAGCTGGCGGGGCTCGGGGCTGCGGAGACGGGAGAGTCCCGAATCCCGACTGAGGTGCAGACACGTTCCACAGCAACAGAAACCCGAACAACAGGGCAGTTGGATCTGAAAACCATAAAACAGAATCCGCGTATCTAACGTAAGGTTGCTTTATGCGGTTTTTCAATTCCTGTTCACATGCGTATGTGACACGTCAGAGCAGCTGTTTTCTGTGTGTGTTGTCTGAACCGAAGCCCGTAACACCTCGGGTCGTTTCTCGCTGTCCCAGCACGCTGGCCACCTCCGACGTCAGCAGGCGCAAGTGGCTGATCCCGGGCGCGGAGTACTCCATCTTCACGGGGCAGCCTTTGGACGCCCAGGATAGCAGAGCGGATGCGCCGCTGGGGGAGACCCGTGCTGCCCGGTAAGGGAGCTTTGCCGGAGGTCGTCTTTGGGACCTGTTCACGGTTTCCTAGAGGGTTTAATTGCCTGTACATGTTCAGGAGGATACAAAGAGCCTTCTCTTGGTTGCTTCAGTGCCTTAATTTTGAGGACCTGATGTTTGGTTTACTGTGAAAAACTAATGCTTTTGGGGTTCTTGACCACCAAAGGCTGTGCAGAGCGCCCCCCACCGCGCTCCCGAGACGGTGGCGCGCTATGCCTGGGCTCTCGGGGAGGGCAAGGGCTCGATCCCCCGCCCCCTGGCTGACCTGAGCACCCACAGTACCCCCGAGCACCACCTCCGCACCGCGTGCCTGCCTGCGCGAGGCCGGGAAAACGATGGGGAAGCGCTGGTCTGGTCCCTGCGGTCCGATCGTCTCGTGTGTGTGCCGTGAAGCACGCATCTCGCTGTGGGGCCTGATTGTGAGCTCTCCCGTTCTCCCGCCGACCACGCCGCCCGGGAGCTCTGTCTCAGATCCCCGCAGACCGGGCAGCTTCCACAAGACGCTTGTTCCTGCAGGGCTGCAGCCCGAGAGTCAGAAACCAGGGCGCTGCCGGCTTAGTGGGCTCTTGGTGAGGCTCCTCTTGCAAGTTAGATGGTCTTCCCTCGGTGAACGTGTGCGGACGGACAGACAGACGTTGTGTCCCTCCTTTTTATAAGGCACTGATTCCATCACGGGGCTCCCGCTGTCATGAGCTCAGCTGAATCGAACCCCTCCTCAAGGCCTCACCTCCTCCCACCATCCCCTGAGGGTTGGGGCTTCAGCTATACGAGCTCTAGGTCGAGGGGACACAACATTCAGTCCACAGCGCTGTATGACCTACAATTATTCTTTAAGGGGCGATTCTCCTCCGGAAAAGGAGTCTCCATTTGCAAGTTCACCAGGAAGCTTCTTGGTAAAGACACAGAGAGAGACTTCAAATACACCGATCATGAGAGCTTTAAAAGAACTTGATGAAGGAAAAGTATTTAAAAGTTGGGGCACACAGACAGAGAAAGAGGACACCTCAAATAGTAAGCATTTTTCCCTCGTGTGCTATAGATCGGTAATAGATGATAGACCCCTTCCCGTTCGCCCCCAGGTACCTCCCTTTCCTTAAACCCCTGGTTCATAACTTGTCCCAGTCGTGGCAGAAGATGCACCTTTCGTCAAAGCAGACTGTGTGTTACGTTCTGACTAGTACGGATCTGTGTGGCATTCCTAAAGATATTTGGGAAATTTCTGCATGGGTCTGTGTCACGTCAGAGTGTTAAGACAGACTGCTGGTGTTCGTAAAGGGAGATGCGCCATCTTCGCTCCCTTTCGTGTTCATGAGCTCCTCTCGGCAGGAGAAGGAGGCTGTCGTCCTGTTTTTCTCCCAAGTGCAGGTCTCTCCAGTGCTCATTCGGTCGGGCCCGCTGATCACACTGCGAACGTCTTCAGCATTGCATTCTCCAAAGCAGTATCTCCTAGTAAATAAATCAGTGACCTGCTTTCTAAAAACAGTCTCTCTGGAAAAATCACCTTGAATGGCACTTGTAAACAGGGAGCCAGAATGAATTCGTTATAAACTCCCACATTTTTCTTCATCTAGCATTTTTTTTTTATCTTCATAACATGCCTTTGCACATAATCATTCCAACCTAGATAATGAGAATTGCTTGCTTTGCGTAATCATCTGTTAGAAACGGGAGGTGCCTGGAGCTGGGTGTGTTTTGTTTGTTTACTTTTTGACATTTGTCTGTTACAGAACTAGTGAATCCTCGGCCAACCGAAACGTCTGTCAGCGCAAGTCGGTCCCCAGAGAAGTGTGCCCAGCAAAGACAGAAGAGATTTAACTCTGCTTCACAGAGATCCTCGTCCTTACCCCCTTCCACTCGTAAATCAAGTGCTCCAAGTAAGAGTTAGACGCGGGTATCTCAGGGCTCTGAAGGGTGGCGTCCGAGCCGGGCACACGTGCCTGAGGTTTTCTGTGTGCCTTCCGCTCTCCCTGGCACCTGGGAGAGCATTCTGAGCGCAGGGCCCCTAAGCAGAATCTTGTTCAGTCACAGCCTTGCCTGGCTGCGCAGATTCTGTGACCGGAGCTGGAGGAACCACAGCCTAGTAACCTGGTTCATGTGTCCAGCAGATTTTTTTTTTTTTTTTTTGCAACGAATACCACTTCGACTGGTAGCTCGTTGACGGCTCTCTAATCAAACACGGGCTCGAATAAGAGAAGCTGGCTTCAAAGAGATGCTCCTTTGCATGTGTTTGCCCCAGGCTTCTTCAGCCCATTGTGGAGGAGGTTTTCAAGGTGAAGCATTGGAGTTCTGTTTCCTCAGTTTTCCGTGTTCCGAGCAGCTGAAGACACTTGCATGTAACCGTGCTATGGGAGCGCTCCCGGGCGCGCCGGGGTTGCCGTCTTATTTCCAGTCGACTTCTAAGATCCTGGAAACCCGGTTTTGAGTCGGGGTGCTGCAGCTACAGCCTGAGGCACTAAAATGTTGACATGCTTCCCTCTAGATGTTAGCCCGTGAATTATCGTCGTCTTGTGTGCTCTCGTTCGTCTCCTGGAAAGTCTTCCAGTGAAATTGTGTTCCATTTAAAGTTAGAAAACGTTCTGAAAAAGAAAGCATGTTTTGCCAATGTATGTATTATATAGAAGAAAAGGAATATTTCTTCTTCATTTTCTTCTGTAGCAAAAAGAGAGATTATGTTAACACCGGTGACTGTGGCTTATAGTCCAAAGCGATCCCCTAAAGAAAATTTGTCCCCAGGATTTAGTCACCTGCTTAGCAAAAATGAAGGCAGTCCAACTCGGTAAGTTCTCTAAAATAGTAGATTAAAAAATATATATTCTTGATTTTTTTTTTTAACAAAAGCGTTAGCTTATGCCTGTAGCTACCACTGATTTTTCATTCCTCAGTGGGAACTCTGTGGGTTTAAATCATTTAAATGAACGTCATACTAAAAGAAGTACCACAGAACACGAAAACAGTTTTTAAATATAAATCGGCTACTACTGAATTTATTTATTTATTTATTTTTCCTTTTTTTTTTAAATTGTTAATGTTTTATTTAGTTTTGATACAGAGAGGCAGAGCATGAGAGGGGGAGGGGCAGAGAGAGAGGGAGACACAGAATCCGAAGCAGGCTCCAGGCTCTGAGCTGTCAGCACAGAGCCCGACGCCGGGCTCAAATCCACAAACTGTGAGATCATGACCTGAGCCGAAGTCGGATGCTTAACCGACTGAGCCCCCCAGGCGCCCCTACTACTGAATTTAAACACCACCTCAGAATCCCTTCCAGCTTTTGGATGTAGAAAAAATGATAATTCTTTGTTTTCCTGAAAAGGTTTATGATAGAGGGAAATTTTTGAGCCATTTGTGCAAGAAGGCGGGCCGTCCTGGTATGGGCCTGGCACTAAACGGGAGTTTCCCTGGGTGCCTGAAAGCCTCGTCCTCTGAAGTGCACTCAGCAGCGTGTGCGACCCCTAAGATGTAGGAGGTGGTGACCTAGCTCTTCCCAGGCTCTTGGAGAAATTGCTTAAGCACATCGAACCTCAGTTTCCTCTTCTGTAAAATGGGGATAATAATACCTGCCTGGCTTATTTTATAAGGTTGCCATGTCGATAAATGCTTTTAAGTCTTTAATATACAATTTTGTGCTAGAAATAAAAATTTCAGTTTTAGAAAGTTGTATGACCGGCTTTCTTTTTTAAAAATATGTGAGTTAACTGAATGCCAGCTTGTCTTTCTAGTGGAGACAGGGAAAATTAGTTAACATTTTTTTCTCACGAGTAACTTGCTTCATTCACTAGATCTGATATACTTTTGGATGATTTAGATACGGCCCCGGTGCCTGCGCCGCCGCGTGCTGGTCCGAGGAGGCAGCTCCGGTTTCTTCCTCTAGGTGACTCGGAAGGTATCTTTTCCTAAAAAATTATTAGTTACGGTTTTAGTCCTTCATTTTGTGAATTGCTGGTATCTTTTCAAGGTTCTAAATGTTGCAATGTCCTGCACTTAAATGCTTTTTCTGTCCAGGGGCCTCTAAGAATAAGCATGCATGATGCTCCTATTGTGTTCAGTGTTGTGGGCCTCCTTGAAAAGTTGGGAAACTGAGGTACAGGGGATGTTAATGCTTCCTCATCAGGGCCAGTTTTTCTCTTTACTTTTATATTCTGTAATTTCGTGCAGCTTAGGTATTCAGTGATTTTATTTTACTTTTTTTACCTTTATCTCATTTATCTTCTAAGCTTGGAATAAAGTTATAAGATAATGCACATAAGTCACCGTGAGACTCCCGCTCTTCACCCCTGGTGTGGCTGTGTGTCCACAAACGTGTAGTTAGTGTTTAACCTTTTTTTCCCTTTGATAATTTTTTGGACTTTAAGTTTAAAGTTCGTTTAACTTTACAGAAAGTTCACATACCTTGACTTGGGGAAGTTGTGCAGATTGTCAAACCGAGGGTAAAACTTAGAATTCTGTGGAGAAAAAGCATTGAGTAAATAGGATTGACTGTTGTGTCTCTTCCCATTATGTTTTTTGGTGTGTGGCAGCCATTTTCAGAAAGTGAAGTTGGATAACATCTGTAGTTATATGTAGGCTCTATTAGGAAAATTGGTGAGAAATAAGTTTCTCTTCTCTCTGACAGAAAAAAAATATTCAGAAACAGCCACCGACATCCATGCTAATCACGGCTCTTCTCCCGAACCGTTGCCAAATGGAGGGAAGCCAGTGTGTGTGAGATCAGCCTGGGAGAAGAATAAATCAGTTAGCTTTGAACAGTGTAAGCCCGCCTCAGTAGCACCACACGGCAGTGATTTTGAGTACACAGCAAAAATCAGGACCCTAGCTGAAACGGAGCGGTTTTTTGATGAACTTACAAAAGAAAAAGACCAGGTAAAAACCAACAAACTTAAAAAAAAATCTTTTTCTGAGCTTACATGCTTATGTCTGAGGGATAGTCGGAAGGGAATTACTTGAGTCAGACCATCCCAGGAAGTCACTGTGGACACACCCCAGAGACGCGCGAGGGACGCATTCGAGCTGAGGTGCCCCTGTGGAGTGGGACAGGGGAGCTTTCGTGAAGGCGGGCGGCCCAGAAGATGCGGGGGCTGAAGTCTTTCCCTTCCATTCTGCTATACACGCCCCTGCCGTTAATTAGGATCCTTCTGGTTGTTTTCACGGGTGTATGTACTTACGCATTTTTGCGTGTGTTAACAGATTGAGGCGGCGCTGAGCCGAATGCCTTCTGCCGGAGGAAGAGTCACTCTGCAGACAAGGCTAAATCAGGTGAACCCTCTCACTCATCTCCGTCTATCCAGGATGATGTGTTAGGCATCCTGAAGCAGCGGGCACAACTTGTAGCCTCCTGGAGAAGTGTTTGGTGGTTATAGTATAGTTTAGAACTGCAGGCTAGCTTTCAGGAATGAAAAGTGATATGACCTTCGTGCGTCATGAAAAAGACGTTCCTGCCTTCACGCCACTGGGCAGTTTGTCTCCTAGCGGCTTGTGCATTGACACTCTCACACCGAACGTCCCTTTTGGTGTTTGTTTCTTCCTCCCCAATCTGATTTACTGCGGAACCTCTTTCCAGTTAGTAAACATGTGAAACGGCTGCACTTGGCAGCTGGAGGGGCCGGCGAGGTTCAAGAGGGATGCGATTCCATCGCTGAGCAGGAGATGGTGCCGGCGAAGTGGCTCTCGCCTTTCTTTTCATTGCTTTTCAGAGAGAATGAAAATGCATGAAACCACGGGACATTTAAAATCGGCCCTTCTTGTAACATTTCAAGCTTAAGGACAGGGATAGGCCTCTTACGTAACTGCACGTTTTGGCTTTTCGGTGCTTTAACTTCAGGAAAAGCTCATTTTCAGGTTGACCTGTGATACCAGAAGGAACAAAACACCAAGAAAACAGGTCTTCCTCTAGGACCTATTTCCCCAACTTCTCTTTAAGGCTTTAAGTCTTTTTTATTGTTTTTTGTTGTTTTTCTAAGTCTTTACTCAATAATTTGTAAGAATCAACATAGAAAACTCTTCCTCCTTATTGGGAAGGAAGAAGGAAAATTGTGGATACTCTGAAGCTAAATTTATCTGAAACATTCACTTAATATATTCTAATGTAATGATTATATGCTCTCAAAATAAAAGGCAGTAGTTTCTGTTCATACTTGTCAAAGCTGTTTCTGCCCAGTAAGGAGACCAGTGACAGCAAAAAGGGGCTGAGGATGCTTATGTATAGGATTCATTAGTGAAAAAGGAAAAATTGGGCAGAAAAAAGATGAAAAATATTCAACCTGACCAATGAGTAAAAAACAATACACGTTTGAACAGAAGCATTATTTTTAAAAAATGTTTTATTTATTTTTGAGAGAGAGAGAGCTAGGGAGGGGCAGAAGCAGGTAGGACAGAGGGTCCGAAGTGGGCTCCACATTGACATCGGCGAGCCCAAAGAGGGGCTCAAACACGAGAACCATGAGATCATGACCTGGGCCGAGGCTGGACATTCAGCTGACCGAGCCACCCAGGTGCCCCAAAAGCATTATTTTTTTAAACAAAACTATCACATTGACAGGTATTTAAAGAAAAATGGAAAAAAACAAAGCCCAGTAGCCAGGATGGAGAAAATTATATTCTCATACATGGCAGGTGGAAGTAGAAATTGTCACAGACTTTCTGGGGTACGATTTTACCTATATCCAAAGCTTTGGACCTAGCGTTTTTACTTCTGGAAATGATTCCTAAGGTAATACTTCCAGGTGTGTGTAAGGAAAGACTTTTAAGAATATTTATTGCAGGAGCGTCTGGGTGGCTCAGTTGGTGAAGTGTCCGACTTTGGCTCAGGTCATGATCTCACGGTTGGTGAATTCAACCCGTGCATCGGGCTGTCTGCTGTCAGCAACACAGAGCCTGTTTTGGATCCTCTAACTCTGTCTCTCTCTGCCCGCCCTCCTCAAAAACAAACATTAAGGGGCGCCTGGGTGGCTCAGTCGGCTGAGTGGCTGAGCGTCTGACTTCAGCTCAGGTCATGATCTCACAGTCTGTGGGTTCGAGCCCCGCGTCGGGCTCTGTGCTGACAGCTCAGAGCCTGGAGCCTGCTTCTGATTCTGTATCTCCCTCTCTCTCTGCCTCTCCCGCGCTCACTCTCTGTCTCTCTGTCTCTAACAATAAAGACATAAAATAAAAAAAAAATAAAAAGAATATTTATTGCAGCATTATTTATGATATCCAAATTAGAAGCAACCTAAATTTCTACTAAAAGATTCTTGGTTAAATCTAATGGGATTTTGCACATTGATTTAAAATATCATAGAAAGACATTTCATAAATTCAACTGAAAAATGTCTTTAAGTAGAGAATTTGATTGTTTTTATTTTTATTCTAAAAATTGATGTGCATATCTGCAGAAAAAAGCAGGAACAGTGGTTATATTTACTCATCTGTCTTCTATATACTTTATATTGAACGTGTGATCCTTTTTTTAAAAAAAAATTTTAATGCTTCATTTATTTTTGAGAGACAGAGAAAGACAGCATGAGCAGGGAAGGGTCAGAGAGAGGGAGACACAGAATCTGAAGCAGCTCCAGGCTCTGAGCTGTCAGCACAGAGCCTGACACGGGGCTCAAACCTACGAACTGTGGAATCATGACCTGAGCCGCAGTCGGACGCTCAACCGACTGAGCCACCCAGGCGCCTCCGTGTGATCCTTTTATAATTAAAGTTGTTAAAGAGGAATCTCTAAGTTTTATTGCAGAGACCATTGGAGTTAATACTGAATAAAGTATCTAAAGTGCTAAATATATATTCCAGGCACTATTTACTTAACAATGGTACTGCTTATTTAAAAATAGCAGTGGTGGGCGCCTGGGTGGCTCAGTTGGTTGAGTGTCCAACTGTTGATTTTGGCACAGGTCGTGAGTCCAGGGTTGTGGGATTGAGCCCCACATCAGGCTCTGCGCTAAGCATGGAGCCTGCCTCTCTCCTTCCGCCCCTCTCTGTGCTCGTGGGCATTCTCTCTCTCTCTCCCTCCCTCCCTCAAAAGAAAGGAGGAGAGAGAGAAGAAAAGGAAGGAAGAAAGAAGTTGTTTCATTGATTCATTGTGAGATCTCTTCTTGAGAAAAAAAATGAAAACAAGTCCTCCAGCATCTTCCCCCCTTTTTAACTTAGAAATTCTTGTCAGAAGGCCGTTCGATGTGTAAGTGAGGTCAGGCAACAGTTCGACGTGCCGTTTCTTATGGTGAGATGGGGCGGTGCCTCCTGGGCTCCTCTTGCTCTGCTCTCAGGCCAGCACTCGGGGAGCCCCCTCCTCCCGCTGCCCTGCCCTGCGCGGCCCTTTCTGGGGTTCCCACACACGCAGAGCAGCGCCCGTGCTGGGCGGGTGCTGCGGTGCAGCGGTTGTTTTGAATGGTTGAAAAGTTGATTCATGTTGTTAGTTTCAAGAAATAATATAAACAAGATGACGTACGTAAAAAACAATACTTCTGTAATTTTAATGATTGTACTAGCTCTTTTGTTAAAAGAGGAGTCAATTTGGTGGTAATTATAGAAACGGTGACCTTGACGTAGAATTCTAATTAAACGTTTCCTGTTTTCCCTTAGGAAGCCTTGGAGGACCGTTTGGAAAGGATCAACCGAGAACTGGGCTCCGTTCGGATGACATTAAAGAAATTCCATGTTCTGCGCACCTCTGCGAATCTCTGAGATTTGTAGCCATTAAATTCGGAGACCCTTGTGTTTGCACTAACGTATAATTATGCACTCAGAAAAGGCAAACTATTTTGTACTGTTTATAAGCCTTCAAATAGTAGTTTTACAATCATGCTATTCTTTACACTTGCTATTTTATACTTCAAATGGCCACATATTTTCAAGATATTTTTGTTATGCTCAGGAATCTCTTGTATATTTTACTATTTAAAAAGTCTTATTTTTAAATAGTATAAGTCTCCAGTTTATATCAATAGTAAGGAAATGTCAACAGCGGAGGCAGCTTGTTTCTAAACAAATAGTGTTATCCTTTTACAATTAACTTTGCACACTAATTTTATATACTTGTTCTACATTGTGAATATGATTCTTTTTTTTAAATAAATGCTTAAGAACAGCTTCCATAATGATAGACATGCTGACTGCAAAAAGCAAAAGAAAAATGCAACATTCCCTGGATTTCAGTTGTATTGAAATTGAAAAAAAAAAAAAGGTAATCCAATAGCTGTTAGGAACATGTCTTAGAGTGAGTATTAGAATAGTAATAATGTAGATATTGGAAATGACAGAATATTGGAAAGCTTTGAAAACTCTGAATAACTCATTTTGTCTCCCTTGAACTTTATTATTTGTAATGAAAGAAAAACGAGAGCTATCATACTCTAATTCTTTAGTCATATATGTAGTGCTTTCCAGAAAACGTTGAACAGTTGGAGAGCTGTAGCTTTCTGCCCACCATTCTGAATCTGTGACCCACTTGTGGCAGTAAATCGATGGATAAAACTCTGATGGAATACAGGCCTCCGCGCCCCCCCCCCACCCCCCGACTGTAAGTGCGGCGGTACTTCTCCGTGCACACGGCATGGGCTGTCAGTCCTCACGCGACCGTTCTTAACCCCGCCCCCTCCCCGTACCACAAACCACGCCCAGAGTAGGTGCTGTGAGAACGCCCGGTGTCATCAGAGCAGCCCTCCCCGCTAATTCACGGACAGGGACGTGTGTAGCTGGCGGTCGGCCTCTCCCCTGGCCTTGCTGGAGGGCTCCTGCCTAGGGTGGCGCGCGGGCAGGAGGCTGCGCTCCGATCAGCTAGCGGGTGTGGGTTCTGACGGTGGCCCGGTTCCTGGTGGCCAGCCAGAACCCAGTGCCCACATATCCGTGTCCGTGTTGATACACAGATTCATTCTAAACTTTCCAAATCGATTCCCATCGACAATGCTCAGGTTTTAAAGTTTGGTGTCCTTTTGACTTTTCTTCTTATGTAACCTCTTAACGGCTTATAGCTCTTACAGTTATGAGCCAAGCCAACCATTTCTCCACTAGGACATACACATGCCTTTGCGCAGGGGTCTCAAACGGTCTTTGAGCACCTTCACCAAAGCTTACCTGGCTCAGCTCCAGGCCTGATGCCCCAGCTGAGCTGCTTCTCAGCTTGGGGGGCGTCTCCACAGGGAGGGGGTCTCCGCAGGGGCCCGCCTCACCCCTGCCCCTCCTGCTCCTATGCCCGAATTGAACCTTTGATCCCGGCCCCTGCCACCAGTTGAACACCTCCCACCAGTTGAACACCTCGGTCCAATCACAATTATTCATCAATGGAATAAGTGCCTTTATCAGTGGTATTTTTTTTCTGGCCTTTTTTTTTTTTTTTAAGTCTTCTAGTTGTAGAAAAGAAAAAGTGAATTTTAATCAAGCCCCAGTACAGCTGTGTCAAAATCTAGTTAAGGGACTGACTTTACTGATGGAACTCCCTTTGTGTTCTGTACGTGATATTAAAATCTAACTTGAAAATTAGGAAATTCATTGTTCCCTACTTTTATCATAAATAGGGCCTACTACCTTCTTAAGAATAGGAAATTGCCATTTCAGAAGAGATTATGGTTTTATCTTGTGAAGGAGTTATCTTCTCAGTCTCTACTGGCTTATTTCAAGAAAGATATGAAACCCCATCAAAACCTCTTCTGCGCTCTCAGAAAATGTACGCTTTGATTCTTGAAATGTATAATAGATTGCAAGTGTCAGTCACTTATTTAAAAATTAAAAACAATTCTTTTCTTCATAGCTGTGAAGAGAACCAAGGAAAACCTTTCAGCTATCTTTCCCTTTTTTGTGTGTGCTTAATTTACACACAGGAGCACTCAACTTAAAAACTGAACCCCAAAGGTGGCAGTCTTAGAAAGTGGCAGTTGTCTCTGGGAGTTGAGCCACTTTGTTCCCTAGGGAACCTGAGTGGCAGCACCTCTTTAAGCGCATGTAGAGTTCTTTCGCTCTTTTCCCTCTGGCCTGCCCTTCCTTTCCTTTCCAGAGCCTGAGGCACAACAGGCGATCAGCTGACGCTACCGAGGTAGCTAAGGTGGCCATGCTGGGAGGGGGCCGCTTCAGGGACCAGACTGCAGAGCGACAGGGACCTGGGTCACCACCAGGCTCGGGCCTGCCTGCTTCAGCAGCAACAGATAAGATGAAGTGATAAGAAACTTCCTTCCAATTTAAAGATTATGTAAAGTGCCTGGTGCTTAGTCAGTTTTCAATAAAAGTACATTTCAGATTCATTCCGAGTTAAAAACGTCTTTCAATCCGAGGTAGTGATTTAGTACTTTTTAAGTAGAAAAGTACGTCGTGCCCCCAGCAAGTGACTTAAAAATTACCTCGGGTTGGTTGAATTTTGTTAGGTGGTCTAAGATGTTCTCTCCACCTTTTTGGAAAAAAAACCCCAGAAAATCTTGGAGTTTGATCTTCTGGGATGAGGTCCATTTTTTTTTTAAGTGACAAAACTGGTCACCAACTGAGTACAAGTTCAGAAGCATCTTAAATAATAGGTGATTTGGGGGGTTATCTGGTAAATAGGCTGTTTTTCTTAAAAACAAAAGTGTTGGCAATGTAACCAAAATAATTGCTCCTTGGAATGTTCTGTAATCAGGCCTGTAACGGTGATGGTTCGTGTGGCCAGGACCTGCCACCGGGCACTAGAAGATCCACATGAAGCTTGTGATTTTAGAGTTTGATAACCAAAAAATGTGTTCCGCTTTTTTACTCTGAAAAGCCAGGTGCTTTGCCGAATGCTATTTAAATTTGAATCCTGCACTTAACATCTGTAGTAAAATTAGGTGTTTTTGTCATTTTAATTTTTATCTCAAAAGCAGTTTTCACTAAATTTTGAAGTGCCACTTGTGCTGTGAGTCTTGAAGAAGCTTTAAGAACTAAGTGCCGTCCCTAGAGAACCCTCCAGGTGAATCCTACTTACCGGCCGTTGAGTGAGTGTGTGTGGTCCGTGGTCATGAGGTTTACAGGTCTGATCCAACCCGTGTATATTGCACACACTTTGCAGGAAATCGCTGTCGCCGAGTCCCGTGGCAGTTTGATAACATATCCAACTACACCAGTATTCTTAGGCCCTGTATTATGAAACTTTTTCCTTCTGATGTGTGTTTTATTTCAGTAGATGCCTCTCAAATAGGAGGAATCAAGCCATAAATTTGCATTTGCTGGACATGATACACCATGTCATTGCTGTGACTGCTGACTTCAAAGATAATTGTTTTATTCACAATTACACTGTAACAATGTGAAAAACTGGCTTCCTCCAGTGCTGCTGATGGTCAGGCAAAGATGAGTGCTTGTTGCCTCGGTTTTTAAAGCTAGAAGAGTATTGGACTGATGGAACTGTAAGCTCCGGCAAGAGCCAGGGGCCATCCTGTCTTCACTCTTGCATATAGGCACTCAATAAACATTTGTGGATATGAACTGTCTTGCGATGTTAGCGTATTTATTTCTACCAGGTAACCATGGGGTCTGCCTTTTGATGGTGGTAAGGCCTCCCGAGTTTCTGGGTTTGAGTGCAATCACTGTGAGGTTACAGTGGTGTCATCCAGGCGCTCAGTTCTGGGTGGCAGATGGGCAAAGAGCCTCACTGCAAAGCTGCGTCTGCTCCTAAAATCTTTCTTAGTAGGCCTTAAGGCACATCGTGGTAGAGGGAAGAAGATCAGAGTTTAGTATTCGATGGGTCACTTTCTCTGGTCTCAGAGGGATTGTCCTCAGATCGTTAAGATGGGTATTTTAAGGGGAGTTGTGTAATGATGGCTTTCCTGGCCTAGGTTCCAATTCTGACCGTGACCAAGGGGAGCAGCCTTTGGTGGTTTTGCTCTCTTCTGACTTTGTCTCAACAGTCTTGGACTGTTTTAATTTTAGCGCTTGCCCTTCCTTCCAGGGGAAAGCACTCCTTTCAGCCGCGGAAGGTGATCTACTTCGTGATAGGGCCGCTCGGGTTTAGGTGTGCCCATTTACTTCCAGGGCTTCAGATCTTGGCAAGCAAGTCCGTTCTTGCCCAGTCTAAATACACACTTCACGATTTCTTTTAAATTTCACCCACTACCCTCTTGGTCTCCTTGTTTGCGACTGGAGAGTCCAATCCGGAAAGAACATCAAGATGAAGCTATTTCTGACCTTCCTCCAGTTTCTTTTGAGTCGGAGTGGGGTGGGCTGGGGTGGGGGGTGGTGCTGCCGCAGCTGCGGGCATACCCTCTGGCTGTTACTACTCCCACCACTTGAGACGACCTACGGGGCGCTCTCATCTTTTTGGCCCAGAGCCAAAGTATTCGGCGTCGTGGAAAGAACTGGCTCCCCGCGCGCCGCAAGCCGGGCCTCTAAGCTGATTGGAAGATGAGCGTCTAGGTTTGGGACTCAACTTACTACCTCCGGTTTGCCCACAACATCGCAGGAGCCTCACGACGTCGTAGGCGCTTGGTTCCCCTAGACTTGTCCTCTTACTCCTTAAGAACTTCATTGTTAAAACAAAAAACAAAAAACAAAAAAACAAAACCCATCTACACCTGGGTGCCGATTCCCGAAAGGCGGCTAGGCTCGTGCCCTTCCGCCAGCGCACTCGGCTCCGCCAGCACAGGTACGGCCTGACGGGCAAGGCCGACGGGGCTGCCGGGGCCACGACCACCCCCCTCCCCCCGCACCCCAGCCGGCGGGGGAGCGAGCCCAGGCCGCGGCCGGGAGGCGGCGAGCCGGCCCCGAAGTTCGCCGGGTTCCTTCCGGCGGAGCCCAGCCCGCGGGCGGCCGGGCGGGGGCGGCCCCTCGCCGGGACTCGCCGCCGCTCCCCGCGCGGCCTGACGGAGGCGCAGGCCCGCCGCCGAGCGGGGGAATGCGAGGCGGGCCCGGCGCGCGCGGGCAGCAGCGGCCGCTGGGGCGCGCGGGGCACGGCGGCGCCGCGGCGTAGAGCTGTCCAGCCCCGTCCGCGGGCGCGCCCGGCCCCGCGCCGCGCCGGCCGCCGCCTCCTCGTCCGCAGCGACCCGCGGGGCCAGCACGTGCGCGCCCGCCCGCCGCCCGCGCCGACGGCCGGGGAGCATGCCCGCGGGGGCCCGGCCGCTCGCCCGGGGCCAGCTGGCGGCGGCGGCGGCGGCGCGCGGAGCCGCTGGGCGCAGCCGGCCGGGCCGGGGCCGCGGGGCCCGCGCCTGCCCGGCGGCGTGAGGCGGCGGCGGCCCAGCGCGGCCGAAGAGGACGGAGCCGCGGCCGCGCCGAGCGGGGTGAGTGTCGCTGCGGCCCGGCCGGAAGGCGGCGCGGCCCGGGGACCCTCCTCGGGCCGGCGGCGGGCCCCCCGGAGAGCCGGGCGCGGGGCGGCGAGTCCGGAGGCCCCGGGTAGGGGAGGGGGAGCGTGGGGGACCCGGGCCCGGCCGCCCCGCGCGGGGAGGAGGGTGTGGCGCGCGCGGGGACCCCCTGCCTCAGGAAGTGGCCCCGGAGCCCGGCCCGCGGGGACTCGCCGCCCCCCCCCCCCCGAGTCGGGCCCCAAATGCTAATTTCCGAATTTCCGTCGTTTGCCACCCGGGCGCGGAGCACTCCCCTCCCACAGTGACAAGTGTCGCCGCGGCCAGGGGGCAGGTGTGTGTGCTCTTGAGGAAGGGCCGGGAAGGGGCCGGGGAGGAAGTGGTGGGCACAGCCCCCGTCCAGCCTCCGCGGTTTCCCGCCCGCAGCCGGACGGCCCGCCAGCGCCGGCGGTGGCCGGTGGGTTGCGGGGGGCCTGGCGCGGGGTGTGGCCCTCGGAGAGTGGCCAGAACTTAGAGGGGGGCGCTCCGCGTGCCCCCCCGGGGCCGGAGGAAGATCTGGCCCATCTCCATCCCGAGAGTCTCCCTTTTCTGTGGTAACCTGAGGTGCCGGCTGTCAGGGCAGGCGGCGTCCCCTTCCCCCCACCCCTCGGCCTTTCTCCTCCGGGGCAGGGCTCCGGCCTGTTTGGGGGAGAGCGGGGCACTTCCCTCTCCCCCAAAATGTGTAAATCCACCCCGCCCCCCAAGAAACCCCAAATCCACATTCTAAGTAAACAATGTGCTTGCTCGCAAATGTCATTTCAAGGCTTTTCCTCTAGGCTCTGACCCCTTTCAGCCGACCTGCTGCCCTTGTATGGAAGTTCTAGATCCCCACCCTCCTCCATTCCTCTCCTTGCCTCTGAAATGGGGGCCGGGGCACCTGTGCAGTCTCAGGCCTGTGTGCCGCCTCCTCTCCAGAATCGGGATTCTTCAAAAGAGACCTCATTTGAGCATCTTTCTTGGTCCACTAGCAGCTCCCACCCCAGCGCCCACCTGGGAGTCCCTGGAGCTGATAGGACAGACCCCTCTCCTTCATCTGGACCCCAACTAGTACCCGAGCCCCCAACGGGACTGTCTCTGCTCCAAAGTGTCATTGCGTTTTATGCCTCTCGTGGGGCTCTTACCGCGCTCTGCCTTATTTTACAGTTACTTTTTGTGTCTGCTTATGGCCCCTGCCGGCTGGCGAGCCCCTGGAGGATGGGGGTGGAGTTTGATTCATCCCCAGCTTCCCCGCCCTAGCTCAGCACCCTGGGCACAGTCAGCCTCCGGATGGAGTAGAAGCCCCCTCCCCAGCTTGCCTGGGGCGGGAGTGGGGGAGGGTCACCGGACTCCTGGGCTGTGGCAGTTACATTATTTTGCATCTGCTAGGAATCCGTAAGCCCTGATCTGAAGGGATCCCCAGCCTCTCCCTTTGCAAAAGAAACACAAGGAGATAGCCAGGGCTGTTTCCCTGGAGGGAGGGAGTTGCCAAGCTGTTCTCTGGGTGGTGAGTGTGCAGGTCCTGCTCTCTGGCCTCCCACACCTCACTGTGTGCGGGAGGCAGTGGGGCAGAGAACTAGAGCCCGCGGGTCAAGGTTCCAGGCCTGCCGGTCCCACAGCGTCTGTGTGAGCTTGACGAAGACAGTTGGTTTCTCTTGGTCTTGGTTGGTCCTTGTGGAATCTGAAAGAAAATTCCTCTGCAAGTACAGGCCCCTCAGGATCTGGGCCCTGCCTCTTCCCTTCTCTCTTATCAACTTTCTATTATCAGAGCCCAGGCTTGTCTTCACAGGCCCTCCCAGGTACGGTGGGTCACCCCCACCTTTGCGCTTCCCCAGTATGACTCACGGCGTGGAATGGCAGTTACCTGTTCACAGGTGCCCCCCCAACCTCCCCACTTAGACTGAGCTCCTGGAGGAGAGTGCTGAGTGCTCTTCTCTGTACCCCCCTGCGCGGGCTCAGGGTCCGGGCTCAGGGTCGGCTCTCAGGAAAACATGAGTGGCGGGGAGGCGGCTCAGATGCCGCTAGGAGCCCTTTCTGTCCCAAGTTGACTTTGTGTAGATTCTCAGGGGAATCCAGCTTTGCTCCCTCACTATCTAGAGGCCAGTTTTAAGACCAAGCCCGTGTTCTCCTGAGCACCCCGTCCGGTGAAGTCCTTCCCACTCCGCCTCTGAGAAGAGCCAGTCATGGAGAACGTGCAGTGTTTGTAGAGACGAGAAGAGGAGGCCTGGGCCGTGTGCGCTGCCTTGGAAGGGCCCTGAGGACCTCACCCGGGAGGCCCTCGCGCTGGGCCGAAGTGGTCCCAGTGAGCAGTCACGTGCGCGCACGCCGTCTCAGCCCTGCCTACGTGAGGTCAGCCCCTTCGCAGGCAGCCATTCTGAAACCAGCTTCCCAGGGTCCCCTGCAGGGGGACACGGATGGAACGGTCTTTGCTTTGCTTCACCGTAGCTCCTTGTGTTGATGCGCATTGACCTTTCACCGGGTCCCCGGGGATGTTACTCAGTAGCGCCATGGCAAATCCACGTCTGGTTTGCTCTGAAACCTGTAACGGGGGGCATCGCCCCCTCTCTGCTCAGGGCTTCCTACATAGTCTTGTATGAAAACTTTCTTTTAGAATCTAGGCCCTGGCGAACTTTGCCTCCCGGCAGGAAAGTAGGTTGCTAGTTCTTTAGACAGCGAGGAGGAGGGTGGGGAGAGGAGACGTGCCTTGTGTGCGTAGTGGGTGCACAGGGTGCGTGCACGGGGCTTCCTCTTCAGTCCCGCAGGTGAGGCGGTGTGCTTCCCCCACTTTCTCAGAGGAAGAAATTGAAACACAGGGAGATCAACTGGTTTGCCCAAAGGCCTTCTGGATTTGGACCCAGTTCTACGTGACCCTCCCCATCCCGCCCACGCCGTCTTTCCCATTGATTTACGGTTACCTTTCTCCTTGGCTTCTAGGAGGCTTGGTGCACAATGCGTTATTCCATCCAGCCGTTGGATTCACGTACCCACGTGGTCAGCATATCTATTCCTACTTTCCTTTGTCTGCGTGTATGTTTATGGGTAAATCTATCTGTATTCTTTGTAAGTCACAAAAGGCTTCTGGAAAGCAGGACAGATGAGTGAGTTAAATTACAATAAGTAACATTGCACCTAAAGCTTAGGCTGGCTCACCATGTGGTTAGGGAGACGTAGCCCACAGGTAACACGGGTTGTGTGTGTTAAGTGTTGCTTAAATGGCAGGCACGGGGCACCTGGCTGGCACCGTTGGTAGAGCATGTGACGCTTGATCTCACGGTTGAAGGTTCAAGACCCACATTGAGTGTAGAGATTACTTAAAAATAAAATCTTAGAAAAAAAAGCTATTTAAATGGCAGGCACAGTTCAGAGGAGGAGATGTCCTTTCTGGGTAAGGCAGTCAGGGCTGACTTCCTGAAAGAGGTAGGATTTGAACAAGGCCTTGATGAATGGGTGGAGGTTTCATGGCCACAGCCCCTGTGAAGGTGTGTAGGATTTAGGGTGTAATCACAAAGGCCCCACCAGAGAAGTTCGGGTGTGAAGAGAGAGGATTGGTCTAAAGGGTAAAGTAGGCGGGTGTGTTGTGTGTGATGCCTTTTCACACCGTCTCCAGCCCTGACAGAGTGCCTGAGGACCCTGGAGTCATGAGAGTTGCACCCTATTAAAGACTGGACTCCGAGGCCAGAAGAAGGGAAGCGACTTGCCCGGCACCCCTCTTTCAGCCTGGACCCCAGGTCCCCGATTGCCACTTTAGTGCTCGCGCACTGGCCCTTTTCCTCCTGTAAAATGGGTATAGGGGTACTGACTCCCTCACACCCAGCCCAGCAAACACCACAACAACCCCAGGCTCCAGCTTTATGGCCAAAGACACAGAGAGGGCTGTCGGAGAGGCGAGCTGGCATTTGCTTTCATTACTCATATTAACAACCGCCCTTGCCAGAGGACGGGAAGAAAATTAACCAACAGGCAGGGTTCCGGTAACAGACAAATCAAAACCCCAAGCCACGGCCTTGGAGGAGAGCATGGAAAAAGCAGTTTCACATCCTCTCCTGGCTGAAGTCCCTCATCTTTCGCAAAGCTTTTCTGTTGTGGGAATGGGGTCAGGAGTCGGGGTGCAGGGGAAGGGCAGTCTCCAAAACGGCAGCAGGACTGGGACCTGGTGGCAGATCCTCTCTCAGAGCCATGTGAGGGGCGGGGTGTGGACATGCCCACCTGCTCCCGTGGGAGCCAGAGCCCTGCAGAGCAGAAGCCTTGCACTTACAATGTATCATATGTCGCTTGTGCACACGGTCCCTGCCGTTCTGTCTGTAAGGTGTCCCGAACACTGTGTCAGCGAGCGCAGAACCACCGCCCTAGGGGAAGCGCAGGGCGGGGTTCCTGCGAGCCTCTGGCCACTTGCTGGTTCACCGATCAAATCAGCACACACTTTGTCTTACGTATGTTTCTGTTTAGAGATGCCTTCTTTAATTTTTTTTAATGTTTTATTTTTATTTATTTATTTTTTAAATTTTTATGTTTTTATTGAGTTTTGAGAGACAGATAGAGACAGCGCTAGCAGGGGAGAGGCAGAGAGAGAAGGAGACACAGAATATGAAGCAGGCTCCAGGCTCTGAGCTAGCTGTCAGCACAGAACCTGACGTGGGACCCAAACCCACAAACTGTAAGATCATGACCTGAGCCGAAGTTGGACACTTAACCGACTGAGCCACCCAGGTGCCCTGTTTTTTTATTTTTGAGAGCGAAAGAGAGAGAGCAAGCGAGTGTGAGCAGGGGAGGGTCAGAGAGAGAGGGAGATACCGAATCCGAAATAGGCTCCAGGCTCTGAGTTAGCTGTCAGCACAGAGCCTGACGTGGGGCTCGAACCCAAGAACCTGACCTGATCATGAGCCTGAGAGATTATGACCTGAGCCGAAGTGGGACGCTCAACCGACTGAGCTGCCCAGGCGCCCCTAGAGATGCCTTCTTTAATAGTTACTGTTACTCATTAACACAAAGTGGCCAACAGCAGCGATCACTCACACCTGAATGAGCCTTATCTAACACAGGTATTTCCTCTGTGAGGCCCATCCCTGCTCAGAAACAGGGGCCAGTGACTCACCGCTGGGCTGTGGCCACTTTACGTGGTGAAGTCACCAACAAAAAGCACAAAAATGTAAAAAAACCGTGGCACTGAACAGAGAGCAAAAAGGACCCCTGTGTACAGTCCTGGAGCGGAAACTAAAGGCAGCGTTACCTTGTGCAGCCTGAGCTGGGGTCTCACGCGCTGCACGGCTCCGAACCTCTCCCTGCCCTGCGCGTGTTTGCAAATGACCGCGGAAGCACCACGCAAGGTTACTGTGAGTGAGTAAGGAATTGGTAGATAGGGAATCCATCAAACGGCTTCTTTCAACTTGAGCGCCACAGCATTCCTCAGAGATAAGGACGGGCTGTCGGGCTGTCGCCCAAATGCGACAGAAAGAGGAACCGGCTCAGAAGGTAGAACAAGTGGCTGGTGCTCACAGACGTGGCAGGGGCGGGGCCAAGGTTTGCACCAACCCCTGTGGGCCCCCCACGTGGCTCTTCCTCCTCGTGTCTGGCCCCACATGCAGTCAGATTCTTTACTGTTGGTGTGTGTCCCTCCTCCCCCCAGGTCAGGGACCTGGTCTGCCAGCCATGCCATCGTGTCCACCCTCCACCATGTCTCCAGCACCTAGCACAGGGCACCCGGTTGGTGCTCAGTACGTGCGTGCAGAATGGAAGCTGGAATGCGGATCCTGGGGTTTGCTGTCTCTGGAGCCAGAGAAAAGGACCAGTTCTCCGGCAGCGGTCCCCTCGGTTGGAGGTGCTTGTGGCCCCCCAACAAGGGAGGGTCAGCAAGCCCACGTGGGCCCCTCTAACTGCTCTCTGCTGAGAGGAGCTCAGGGAAGGCCTGCCCTCAGAGGAATGACCCCCTTAGGGAGGCGTCTACGCCAGCGTGGGGCTTTCTGCGCCTCAAATCCTGGCCTCCTAACCCCTGGGAAGCCTTCCAGAAACATTTTGCCCCGTGTGCCCTGTTAAGAGCTGGAACGCAGGTGACACAGATGATTGCTCGTTCTTCTCTCTGAGGCTCTGTTTCCCTTTGCAGAGGTGGTTCCTGGGGATGGGCGGGCGGCGGCCTTTACTCTTCGGGGAGCCAGGGGGGGGGGGAGGCTTTCCCCCGCGGCCTCCGTAGGGCCCGGCTGACTCATCGGCTGTGCCGTGGAGCCGGGTGCCAGCTCTGTCCCCCGCTGCTGCTGCCCTGCCAGCACTGATCCGTGCTCCGCGGCCTGCTGGGCTCACCTGGCCTCACTCCCAGCCCCCGCTGGGGGCTCCCTGGGCTCCAGCGTCCCGAGCGAGGCGGGTGGAGGGAGGGGCAGCTCAATGGGTGCAGCCAGCTGTCCCCTGCTGTCCCTGTGCAGCCCTTTGAAAAGCCATCTCGAGGGGGGTGTTCGGGAGGGGGTATGTGGGGCGGCAACAAGGTGACCATTCCTGTTTTCGGTGGGGAGCACGTGGGCACGGGTTGACCGAGGGGCAGGGCCGCCCCACACGTCTGGACGTCCCTTAAGGCTGGCTTTGTGACAGCGTGTCCACCCTCCCCCTCCGTCCTGCAGGAGGGCCCATTAATTGCTTTTCTTGGCACTTTGTAAGAGTTGACTTTTCACTTGCATTTTCATGAGAGGGGGGTAAAAAAACCCCAAGCATATTCTGCAACTACGATTTTTCCCTCTTGGGTAATCACAATGGAAAAAAGCATTTAAGTCCTTTGGAAACCACGCGTGAGCAAGGCTCACCGAGCTGGGTGGGGAGCCTTCACCAGGGGACGGCCAGACACCAAGGCAGTGTGGCGGCTACCCTGTAGGGAAACAATCATTTCACGTTTATTTTGGGTTTGCAGCATATTTCAATTAGTTCGCCAGTGTTGTGCATCTGACAGGCCAAGCGTTTATTATGGTTGAACCATCTGGGAGGTGGGAGGCCTGCAGCCCTTCCCCCGTGGCAGTCGGTAACTACTAGTTTAAAGGAAATTTGTTTGATGTGTTCGAGAACCCGACACTAAAACACCATTAATAACAAAAGCCTGGAGAGTTCTGAAAGCTCGCTCGCCGGTTGAGCCATCAATTGGACATGCATAACCCCAGACCTAATTTCTCCTCTGCGTGTGTGACATTTTCCAATACACTGGAGCGGAGTTCTGAAGTGGCTTGTTTAATTGGTCCAGAGCATGCTCTGGATTAACCCCGTGCGGAAAGGAGCTCATTAATTTGCAGTCAGATGCAGCGAAGCCCGTGCGTTGCTGCAGGGGAGCAGCAAGGGAGGCAGTTAACAGATCCCTGCATTAGTATGCAGCTGAGCTCCCGTCCTGTGCTGCGAGAGAGAACGCTCCTAGTTTTATTTCGGTCCCCAGCCTCCGGTGACTCACCGGAGCATCGTGAGTTCGCGGTGACGACTGCTGACCAGCCCCATCCGTCCTGCGCTACCTGGGTACAGCGCTCAATTACACCATTCTTTTTACCTCTGTTATTTCCCCTGGCTGAAAAGTCTCTTTCCTGAGGAATGTTCTGTCTGACTTCCCGGCAGGGGGGAAAAGAGGAATTCAGAATCTTAGGACCGGGTGAACCGGAAGGAGCATTGGAAAAAACCAAGTCCAAGGGTTTGACCTTTCTGCGTGGAGGAATGACTTTCCATTTCCCTGAGCCTTCAGGTCCTGGGGCTGGGCGTGGAGCAGAGTGGAGACTCAAGGACGCGCTGGTGAACCGGAGCCGGCTCATAAATTCTGGGCCGTCCGGTTCACTCAGGTCTGTCCTGGTGGCCTGGTAGCTGCAGGACTGGTGTTTGGAGGCTTTAGGCTAATAATGGCACGCGTCTCGCACCCAATTAGGCTGACCCTTAATTATGGACTTTTCCAGATACCGAGATTCCTGCTCCAGGAGAAGGCAGCTCTTCCCTCTCGGTCTGGCCCAGCCGTTCCGCAGGCTGAGGGGCTTGGCTTGTTTGTCTTTGAATCTCCAGTGCCTTGCACAGTGGCTGGTGGTGATTCAGGGCCTGATGACCATGTTGGGAGAGGCAGTGACTGTAGGGTCCAGAGGTGAAGGGGCCTTTCTTGTTTATCCGTCTTTTCATAATACCGTTTGGTATACACAGTGCTTTTACCCACTGTGCCTCATTTGACCCATGTTAAGTGCTGCTGTGCCCATTTTGCAGGTGAGGAAACTGAGGCTCAGAGGGGTCATGATTTGGCACCTGGTGCTTTCACCTGCCCTGTTTCACACATGGAGACACCATAACTCAGAGAGGTCATGATTTGGGCCAGCTGCAGAGGAAGCTCACTCTTGACCTCAGCACGTCCATGTTCCTGTTCCGTCATGTCTGTCACACGCCCGTGCTCTGGCGTTGTACCCCATCAGTGTTTCCCGATCTGACTCAGTCTGAACAGTGCAGAATGCTTCTCAGTTTGGGTCTGTAGGTGTTTTTCTTCTTTTCTCCCCCCGCCCCCCAGAGGGGAAAACAGAATTCCTTTTCTGTTTGTTATGTAGTTTTTGCCTTTCAAAGAGGCCAAAGAGCTCCACAAACTTAGAGCAGATTCCTTGAGACAGCACGCTCTGAGGTCATGGCCATTTACAGGTTCGGGCCCTGCTGTCTCTGACTGTGCACTGGGAGACTCCTGGTCGGTTGGAGACCCGGAAGCAGGGCCTAGGCCTCTGGGTATGTCTGGTGCTTTGCTACCCACTCCCCTCAAATGAGAACAGCATTCCTACAGGGGAGTGATGGCTGGCCAACCCCTGTGTGTGTGATGAGGTTTCGGGGTGAAGGTGGGGTGGTCTGGAGCCAAAGGCCAAGAAAGGATTCTTGAAGACATCTTTGGTGCAAAAGGGTGATTTTTTAAAATGTTTTATTTATTTATTTTTGATACAGAGAGAGACAGAGCATGAGAGGGGGAGGGGCAGAGAGAGAAGGAGACACAGAACTGGAAGCAGGCTCCAGGCTCTGAGTTTATCAGCACAGAGCCTGATGCGGGGTTCAAACCCATGAATGTGAGATCTGACCTGAGCTGAAGTCAGAAGCTTAACCGACTGAGCCACCCAGGTGCCCCCAAAGGGTGATTTTTTTAAAGCAGGGGGACTGGACCCGTGGGCAGGAACCCGTGCTGGGTTGTAAAGAGTGGCTCTTCTATACTATGAATTTGGGGAGTAAAGTCAAAAAGGAGGCCTCCAGAGGGACTTTGATATGCTAACAACTCCCGAGCTACTGGAGGCCTTGCTACTGTCCAGCTGAGGCTGTTTTGCCTCTAATGACGCATTAACGTTAGGACAGTGGGGTTCCTGGAGACTGTTACGCTCTGCGTTTGCCTCAAGTATTTGGCGATGGGCTGCGGGTTATAGGAAATTTAATTTTACCTGCCATTTCCTTCAGCCTTGGTTCCCACATCATTGTGGAGGGGAGGGCGATGCCTGGGCTCTGGGAACTGAGTCTGCTGGTTTCTAGAGATCAGGCTCTGGGTAAGACGGGCTTTTCCTGTAGTTCACTAAGTTATCTGTAATCTGACGGAGGCTGTGTTCTGTAGGGTTGTGACCCCCCTCAGTCAACCATTTGTTCTCCTTTTTGTTGTTGGGCAGCCAGGAGTGTCCGAGGAATATCACACCCATCCCGCCCGTGGGGGGGGCGGGGTTTAGCTGGTGCTTTGCCCCTCCTGCCTTATGCTCCCTCATCGGGGGTGGGGCAGGCAGTGTTGTTAAGTGGGCACAGTTCAGAGCGAGCTCGTCGGGTAAGGGGGAGGCCCCGTTCACCATCCAGCCTGGGCTCTCACCTGAGGCTGGCTCAGCGTGGACTGTGTCTGCCCCCTCTTCCTGCTGTGTTACCACCCTCTTCCTGGGGCTCATTAGAGAAAGCAGGGACCAGAGTGGCCGTGTCAGGAGCGCAGCAGGAAGCCGGAGGAGGAGGAGGAAGTGAACAGGCTTTGTCTCTCCTCCCTGCACCACCATCTCCCGTCTCCCTTAGTGTCTTGGAGCCCCTGGGTGTGGGGAGAGTGGAAGCGCCGATGGCCCCTGGGCCGAGCGGGGCCGGCGATGCAGGTGGGTTCACACCGAGCCTCTGGCTCAGATCAAGGTCCTTTCAGCAAGAGGCATAGGGTTTGCTTTTTCTAGAAGGCCTAGAGGCATATGTCCAGGGTGGCGGATTTGGGTCCTTGCTCCCAATGTGGACATGCACCCCTGGAGCTCCTCACACTACGTAAGCCACCCCTTGGATGGTTGTCCCCTTGGGGTAACTCCTGGGCCCAGGTGTCCTAGCCACCCTTGGGGCTCCCAAGGGCAGGGGCCGAGTTATCCCATTTTGGCTTTCCTCGGAGTGCCTTTCCTGGTGCAGAACTTGGAAAAGGGGGTTCACGAAATCTTTGAATGACACATGGGGGAGGTTGGCCTGACTCACCTGCTTGCCTGATTTTTCCTGCTTCCACTGGAATCTTTTCTGGTGCTTGGAATAACCCAGAAGGATTTCAAGCCTCTAGCTGTGCTCAGGCCTGGACACTGAGGGAAATGGCACACGGGAGCAGGGAGGAAGGGCCGCTGGAGAGCCTTGCCTTTCCTTTCTTTAAATTGAAGTGAAATTCACAGAACACAAAATTAACCATTTCTGAAGTGTACAGTTCAGTATCATATAGTACATTCACAAGGCAGTGCAGTCAGCACCTCTGCTGGTTCCAGAACATTCTCATCACCCCAGAAGGAAACACCCCACCCCTTCCCCCAGCCCTGGCCACCACTAATCAACTTTCTTTTCTATGGATTTTCTTATTCTGGTTCCCATATAGAGGGAGTCCTACAAATGCATGACCATTTTTTTTAATGTTTATTTACTTTTCAGAGAGAGAGAGAGAGCATGAGCAGAGGAGGGGCAGAGAGAGAGACAGACAGACAGACAGAATCTGAAGCGGGCTCCAGGCTCTGAGCTGTCAGCACAGAGCCTAACACTGGGCTCAAACTCATGAACCTTGAGACCATGACCTGAGCCGAAGTCGGATATTGAACTGACTGAGCCCAGTGTGTGTGTGTCACCTTTTTCTTTTTTTAATTTTAAAATATTTTTTAATTTATTTTTGAGAAAGAGAGAAGGGCGAGCAAGGGAGGGTCAGAGAGAGAGGGAGATACAGAAGCAGGCTCCAGGCTCTGAGCTAGCTGTCAGCACAGAGCCCGATGCGGGTTTCGAACCCACGAACTGTGAGATCATGACCTGAGCCAAAGCGGACGCTTAACCGACTGAGCCACCCAAGCGCCCCATGTGTGTGACCTTTTTTACGACTGACTTCTTTCACATAATGTCTTCGACATTCCTCCACGTTGAAGCAAAAGTCAGAACTTTGTTCCTTGTCTTGTGTGTGGTAACACACACAGCATCAGCTTTACCGTCTTAACCGTGTGTAAGCGCAGCGTGTGGCATTAGGCACTTCACACCGCAGCCACACCAGCGTCCAGCTCCAGATCTCCTTCATCTTCCCCAAGCGGAGACTCTGTGCCCGCAAAGCACTGACTCCCCAGTGCCCTCCCCCAGCCCCTGGCGCCCACCGTCCTGCTTTCTGTCTCTCTGAACGTGACTCCTCTGGGTGCCTCACATGAGTGCAATCGCCCAGGATCTGTCCCTTTGTGACCAGCCTGTTTCACTTAACACAGCCCCCTCACGGTTCACCATGATGTAGATGGAGACAGAACCGCATTTTTTTTAAATGGCTGAGTCATATTCTGCTGTATGGATGGACTGTCATATTTTGTTTTCCATTCATCTGGTGAAGGAGACACTTGGGTTGTGACTCCGGGCCAGTGAGACTCTGGATGGGAGCAGTGAAAGACAGCTGAGCTGAGCCTGGGGGTCCAGAGGCAGGACTTGTAGTCTTTCTGAGGGGCGTGGCCTTGGACGGCTGCACCTTTCTGTGCCTGGGTTTCTGTATCTATCCAGTGAGTAGAGATGCTCCCTTCTAGGGATGCTGTGTAGATGCAGTTGTGTGTATGAGGTGGGGGGGGGGGGGCTCGGCTGCCGTGTCCAGTGAGTCACCATCTTCCTAGTCAGGAGCATGAGACCTGGTGGTGCCTGGCCTTCCGCCCACCTGGGCTCACCTGTGACTTCCACTTGCTGGAAGTTTCTCTCCCTTGCAGGGTTCCCAGAGCCAGCTGCAGAGGGGGTGGCTGTGTGTCGTTTTCTCTGTGGCTTTAAGAGCACTCGCTGATGCCTCGCTGACAGCAGTAGCAGACACACGGCCTCCTGAAGCATCGTCCCCATCCCCCGGGCCGCTCCTTCGTTGCTTCAGGAAATCAGAGCCAGGAGGATGACATCGGCAGCCTCCTGGGGCGGCTGAGTCAGAGCAGAAAGTCAGTCTGGAATTCACTAAGTCACACTTGCCTTCATTAGGCTAATTAACTTTCGATGTGAATTAGCTTTATGAGCTGATTTAGGAAATCCATTACCAGGCTGGGGCCAGCTCCGTGTGCAGTGGGCCTAGGAAGCTGTGCTGAACATTTCCATATCCGCCAATTAAGGATGCTTAATTATTAACCGAAGGCTGGGCGGCTAATGAGGAGCTGCATACGGTGTGCTTTATTTGAGCATTTTAAGGCCTTTTAAAATGAGCCATAATAGGTAAGATCGTACTAGGCATCATAATCTGTGATCCATGTTGCAGATTCCTTGGATTGTAAACTGAGGCCGTGTGTGTGTGACTTGTGGAAGTTCACACAGATTGAGAGTGTGGGGGCGTTTAGTGTGTGTAAACTGCCGCTGACAGCTAAGTGGGGAGCTCACTGGTTAGGTTCTCAGGCTGGCCTACCGACATCACCACCACCCACCAGACTTCCGCGTGACTGAGTTTCTTGGGGCGCCTCTCCTGTGCCAGGTCCTCCACAGCCCTCTGCGGTTAACCCCATTGTACAGATGAAAAAAACTGAGGCCCACAAGGGAAAACTGACTTCCCCGAGGACACGTAGCCACTGGACTCAAGTCCAGGTATTCTGGCTCTCCCATTTTGAGATTCCACCCGGAATCTAAGCATTATGTAAACTTCTTTTTTTTTTAAGTGGACAGGCTAATCCCTAGTGCAGTTGGAGAAGAAACTTCTTCCAAGGCTTAAGTGGAGCCTCCCGAGGCCTGCCAGGAGGAGAGCGTGCTAGTTTGTGCCCGGAGGGCACAGTAGTCTGCTTGCTGGCCCTTACCCACGTGGAGCCCATTTGTCCAGGACCCTGCTGGTGACAGTCTTCGCAGACTCCTCCAGGGGAGTATCACAGATGGTGATTTATGTTACCAGTGACCTGAGTGTGCTGTCACCTGTCTTCACGGCTCAAGGGTCTTTCTTTCCGCTTAGGTGTTGGTCACCAAGTGTCACCGAGCTTTGACAAGCCCCCATGCAGCTGGAGAAGAACAGCCGGGGGTTCTGGGAGGTAGAGGTTTTATTTTTAGCCCCAGAGCCTCTGTGATCCTGTCACTATGGAGATACAGACTGGGGGCCCCAAGGCTCTGTGCTTCTCCTCCCAGAGAGGAAAGAGGGTCCTGTTTCCTTCCTGGAACTTGGTTTCCCAGGCAGCCTGGGCTTCTCGGTTGAGACCTGTCTGTGTGTGTGTGTGTGTGAGAGAGAGAGAGAGAGAGAGAGAGAGAGACAGACAGACAGATGCCATCACCACTGCTCATCATGAGGAAGAAGTAGCGCTGGGACCCGGTCCAGCGTGGGGTCCGGTGTGCACAGCAGTCTTGTGCTTTGGCTGCACTGCCGGGAGACCAGAGACTCTGTTTAAACTGTGCTGTGTGGCCTTGGGCAGGTTCCTTCCTTCCCCGGGTCTTCATGTCCTCACCTGACAAGTTGGGATGCGAATTCCTGCCCTACATCCTTCTCTGTATCTGGTGACCTAATCGATTGGGACAAACTTTGAGTCAATACTGAGGTGTGAGTTCCAGGGGTGTGTATGTGTGAGTGTGCGTGAGAGTGAGTGAGTGAGCGTGTGAGTGAGAGTGTGGGAACATGTCCAGTAATTATTGTGACGCCAAGATCACCCTCAGTAGATCATCTAGAATTTTTCCTGCTCCTTCATCTTGCTACCTTTTCCTGTAATTTGGCTTCTCCTTTTGAAGGCAGAGAAAGAAGAGGCCGGAGGGGGCACCTGGGCGGCTCTGTCGGTTAAGTGTCCAACTTCGGCTCAGGTCATGATCTCACGGTTTGTGGGTTTGAGCCCTGCCATCAGATTCTGTGTCTCCCTCTCTCTCTGACCCTCCCTTGCTCACCACCCCCCTCTCAAAAATAAATTAAAAATTTTTTTTAATTAAAATTTAAAAATCAGAAGAGGTTGGAGGGAAAAGGATTTAGTCCTTTGCATATATTATCATAAAAGATAAATCAAGAGAAGTTGAAACCGACCCCTTTTCCCACTACCTGTGTGCCGCCTCGTAGAGTTTGTGAAGATACTCTCTCTTCCATTCCTGTGGCAAATACCTTCCTCCAGAGGGAAGTGACACTTGGCACATTGGCTCTGCTCCTACAGCGGACATAACTGAGGCTCCGAGCGACTGAAGCGCTTGTCCGGAGTTGCCCAGCAGTGAGCTCCAGAGCCGGCGTGGAGCGGAGTTTCTCCATACAGAACTGCAGGCATAAAGCGGACAGATGCTACTCTTTTTAAAATCCTTCTCTTAAAATCTCGGGCTTGGCTATTATCCAAACACAGGAAATAATGGGTGTTGGTGAGGATGTGGAGAAATTGGGACCCTATGCCCTGCTGGTGGGAAGGTAAAGTGGGGTGTTTAACTTACATGGCTAAACACGGCATCGCCCTACGACCCAGCGGCTGCACCGCTACGTCACTGTGCGCAGAAGCATAGAGAGCAGGGCTCCAGCAGGTGTTTGTCCACAGCCAGAAGGCGGAAAGAACCCAGGTGTCCATCAGCTGATGGCTGAGTGAGCGTGGGTGTCCGGCCAGTGGAACAGTGTAGGAAGGAGGGAGACTCGGACATTGTCACAACCCGGACGGGACATGGAGCCGGGCGGGAGACGCCAGTCACGGAAGGACATTGTCCTATGACTCCACTTACCTGAAGGGCCCAGAACCGGCGCACTCATAGAGGCCAAGAGTCGAGTGGTGGTTATGGGGGTCCTGGGGGAGGGGGAAGGGGGGCTAGTGTTTGGTGGGTTCGGAGCTTCCGTATGCGGTGATGAAAATGTTCTGGAAATAGTGGTGGTGGTTGGGTTAACATTGTGAATAGCCTGTGAATGGTGCACTTGGAAATGATTAAAATGAGACAAAACAAAACAACTCAGGCTTGACTTGGATTTCCAAGAGAGACTTGGGCTGGATCCCACCTTCCTTTTACCCTAATGGAGCCCCTGGCTCCCCTGGGGAATCGGGAGAGACCCGGCTGGCCCCCAGGCGCTTCGGGGACGGCGTTCCGGCAGCTAACGGCCATGCTTGGTCCCCGTGTGCGGGTGACATCTGTCTCTATGGAACACTGTGCACCTGACGTCGGGCATGTCCTTTTATGGCTCTGCTCGCTCTCAGTGAGTGGAAAGATAAATACCTTCTCAAAGAGCAGATGCCATCTGCCCGGGGTCCCTGGCGCCCACAGCTGCGAGGCGAGTGGGAGCCAGCTCCGCCGAGGGGCAGGTGCCGCAGGCCCGGGCGGGGGTGCAGAGAAGTCACCCCGCGCCCGCCGCGGGCCCCCTGCAGACAGGTGCAGCCGGGCTCTGCCACCCGCCTGCTGTGGGAACCGAGCGGGTCGCCGGCTGCCGCCCAGCTTCTGTCAGCTCACCTGCCCTTCGGCTGGTCGTGAGGTTCCCCGGAGGATGTGCGTGCCCCGCACCGTGGCTGGTGCCTCACAGGGCTGCTTGTTCTGGCCCCGCAAAGGTGCTGGGGTCCTCTGTGGCTTCTGGGGAGAGGCTGCAGGCTTGGAGGGGGAGGCCTAGTGACTGGGCAGGGAGGAAGGGCCCCCCTGCTCTGTGGGCAAACCCCGTGCGCACCGTGGGGCTCAAAACACAGAAACGTGCCCTCTCGTGTTCAGGAGACACGAAGTCCACACGCACGCAGGCTGTGGGCAGCGTCGGTTCCCTCAGGAGGCTCCGAGGGAGGACCTGTTCCAGGCTTCCCTCCCCGTGGCCGGTGGTCCTGGACACCTGACTCCCGTCTCTACCTGTCTCCGTGTGGTTGTCTTCCCTGTGTGTGTGTGTGTCTGTGTGCGCACGCGTCTGGCTCTACTCCTGTGAGGACACCAGTCATACTGGATGAGGGGCCCCCTAGTCCAGTGTGACCTCACCTTAACTAATGTACCTGAAAAGATCCTATTTCCAGATAAGGTCACATTTTGAGGTCCCGAGAAGGACACGGATTTAGGGGGCACACCCTTCAACCCAGTACCCTCTCCATACTTTCTGGATGAGGGAGGGAGGGAGTTGCTATGAAAGGCCGTCCATGTGCGCCTGCCCAGCTGTGTTGGCGAAGAAGGTAGGGGCGTCCCTGTCGACCTGGGTGTGCGAGAGGGCGGCTCCAGGACCCCCCCTTCTCCCGGCACCTGTACCCTGAGTGGAGCACTCTGGCCGACTCCTGACTCAGCCCCCTCCCGAGGTAACAACAGTAACGTTTATTCCAGGGAACGTCACGACACACGGCACACCGGGGTTCTCTGCTTCCTTTCTCCCGGAGCTTGAGCAGCTCTCTGTTCCTCCCCCCTCCCCTTGGAGCCAAGGAAGATTGTAGGGGTGGCCCGTGGCCTTGGGCAAATCAGCTTCCCTCTTTGAACCTCAGTTTCCGTCTTTAGACGAAGGAGGCTGAGCTGGGTGCCTCTGAAGGGCTCTCCTCCTCTATGATTATTTCTATTTTACTGCCGAGAAAATTATGGGCTTGGAAAGTATGCCCTTGGGCTCCATTTGAGGCAGGCCTCAAATCCAGAGTTTCCTGAGTCTTCTATACCACCTCCTGTAGGAAGCCCTCTGTGATTAACTCGATTCACATGTGGTTCCTCCAGTCCTCGCTGTGCCCTGTGTGGGACACGTGAATTCACAAATCCTAGCCTGCTGTTCAGATGGAGTGCAGTTTGTGTGTGCATGTGTGTGCACACACACACGCTCTTCGCCATGTTCCCTTCCCTCCTTTTTTCTGTAGGCAGGCTATTTGCTTGGGGTCTCCTTGTTCAACCAGAAAGGCACTGGGCACAGGGTTCATTATATTGGGCTGTGGCCCAGTCTCAAAACATAAGCAGACGATTATTTACCAGGAGATCTGCTAAAATGGGGGGGGGGGGGGGGAAACCACTTAGATACTTTCAGTAGAGGCCAGGAAAGCATTTGAAAAACTTCAACATCCATTACTCTTTATAATGTAGAGACTGAGCGATAGACAGATGGCAGGTGCCAGAGAACATTTGCAGTCGGTGGCGACTTCCTCCTTAATAGTGAAACACTGCGGCAGCGTCTTCCCAAGGGGCACAGAATGCTATTGCAGATTGTGTCACAAAAGGATTTCAGGGCCAAACAGTATCTGGAAACCCCTTGCTGCGAGAGGCACCCCTTTGAGACCAGTTTCCCCTCTGCCATCAATGTTAAACGTCTCTGTAGCTTGAAGCCAGGTCAGTGGGCTGGGAGAGGATGCCAGCAGCACGGAGGCTGCGGAATTAACCTTTTGAGATGGATACAATGTTCATCTCAGGAAAGCGGACACTGAAAAGCAGTTAGAAGTAGTAAGACAGGGGGCGCTTGGGTGGCTCAGTGGGTTAAGCATCTGACTTCGGTTCAGGTGATGATCTCACAGTTCCGTGACTTTGAGCCCCGCTTGGGCTCCGTGCTGACAGCCGGGAGCCTGCTTTGGATTCTGTGTCTCCCTCTCTGCTCCTCCCCCACTGGTGCTCCTTCTCTTTCAAAAATGAATATTAAAAGAAAAACAAAAAAGAAGTAGTAAGACAGCATGGTGGCCAAGTCGCAAAGGACTCTGGCATCCTGCGTGGGTGTTGGGTGTTGGTGAAGCTGGGGCCTTCTTTCCTGGTTCGGAATCAGAGTAATCCCCAGGCGGTCTCAGGTCGGCGCCAGCACCTCCTCTGCCTCCCAGGAGCCCGGGAATGTGGGGAAGTGATGCAATGCCGAGCGTTCCAGATCTCCCCTGACCATCTCTCCTGGAAGCTGTTTTGTGGGGCCGAGCTGCCTGCCCAGTGTTCCAGGTACGGAGGTGTGAGCCCTGGGTCCTGAGTCCAGTGATACCACGTTCTGGCCATGAGGCTCGGGCTGAACTACTGAACCTGAGCCAGAATGTCGTCCTCTGTGCAAGAGGGGCCACGGCATCTGCGGAATCTCCGAGAACGATGATCACCTCTGTGCACCAGTGAGCCGGCGCTCCAGCGGCCGGAGGGCGTTGTCTTCAGCTCAGCACCAACCTGGGACCTACCCCGGGACCTGCGGAGAGGGGACCCCAGGGTAGTGTCTGAGCCACCTTGTCACACGTCCCTGCTGGGGCGTCCCCAAGGCGGCCCTTGAGGAGAATCGGGGCGCAGGAGGGAACTCGTGAACCCCTGGTAGAAGCCAGAGCACAGACAAGGCTGCATCACTGTCATTCTTAGGAGGTCACTTCATTAGCTTCAGGACTCAGGAGGCCTTCACACGGCCCGGTAATGCTCCTGCTCTTTCTTGAAGGCATTTTGTGCCTCCCTTCAGTAAATGGGGAACATCAGGTAGAATTCAGTCTCTCCAGGACCAGGGATCGCGGAGTCGCTCAGCTGGCCGGCACTGCCGAGACGCACATGGAGATTGGCCGTTGGGAGCAGGGCTCTGCGCGGAGGCCGGGGATGGGGTACATCTGTCCCTCAGGCTGGACCTACGGGCTCCCACTAATCCCTTTTTAGGTGGCCTTCCCTCCTTCCTATTGCTTTTCCTTTTCACTCCTTGGTGTGGTTTGCTGCTGTTAATTTTTTGCCTTAGTTTGACCATGGTTGTTTTACAACCATACCCGGGTGCTGGTGGAACTTTCTTTTTTTTTTTTTTTAATTTTAAATGCTTATTTATCTTTGAAAGAGAGACAGAGTAGGAGAGGGGCAGAGAGAGGGAGACACAGAATCTGAAGCAGGCTCCAGGCTCTGAGCTGTCAGCACAGAGTCCGACACGGGGCTTGAAGTTCTTGGGCTTTATGACAGCTTTTCCCTGGAACCCTGGGGGCATTGCTCCGCCCACTTCTAAAGGGTCAAGGTTGCTACCAGCTGGCAGGCAGGATCATGGAGGTTAAAGGGCAAGAGTTAGGGGTTAATAGACAAGAGCTCACAAGGTGCATTTGCACCCAGCTCTGCAGAGTTTTTAAGCATTGTAATTGCCTCACTGGGGAGTGATGTCTTTTTGATCTACTTTCTGATTCTTAAGGAATATGTGGTTCATGGACTTAAAAGGTGGGCTGTAATATGGTTTTAAAAAATATATTAAGGGGCACCTGTGTGGCTTAGTTGTTTGAGCATCCAACTCTTGATTTTGGCCAGGGTCATGGTCTCGTGGTTCGGGAGTTTGAGCCCCACATCGGGCTCTGTGCTGATGGAATGGAGCCTGCTTGAGATTCTCTCTCTCTCTCTCTCTCTCTCTCTCTCTCTCTCTCTCTCTCTCTCTCTCTCTCTAAATACATACATACATAAACAAACTTCAAAAAATTTTTTAAAATATTTTAAGGGGTCCCTGGGTGGCTCAGTCACTGGAGCATCGACTTTTGGTTTCTGCTGGTCATGATCCCAGGGTTGTGGGACGGAGCCCTGTGTCAGGCTCCACACTGAGCATTGAGCCTGGTTAAGTCTCTCTCTCCCCCTCTCCCCCTCTCCCTCCCTCCCTCCCTCTCTCCTCCTACCCTCTTCTACTTGTGCATCGTCTCTCTCAAAAAAATTTTTTTCTAAATCATTGGACCACTCATTATTTTCTTTGCAATCTGCTATATCAAAAGAAATATTATTTTATTTTTAATTTATCTTTATTTTTAAATTTACATCTAAGTTAGCACATAGTGCAACAATGATTTCCGAAGTAGATTCCAGTGATTCGTCCCCCACGTAAAACACCCAGAGCTCGTGCCAACAAGTGTCCTCCTTAGTGCCCCTCCCCCAT
This sequence comes from Mungos mungo, assembly GCA_004023785.1. Lineage (NCBI taxonomy): Eukaryota > Metazoa > Chordata > Mammalia > Carnivora > Herpestidae > Mungos > Mungos mungo. Next base: position 103,384 of record PISW01001067.1, read on the forward strand.
TCAGCCCGTCCCTCCTCCCACAGCCCCTCCAGCAACCCTCAGTTTGTTCTCTGTGCTTAAGAGTCTCTCATGTTTTGTCCCCCTCCCTGTTTTTGTATTATTATTTTTTCCTTTCCCCTATGCTCACCTGTTTTGTATCTTAAATTCCACATATGAGTGAATTCATATATTTGTCTTTCTCTGACCAGTTTCGCTTAGCATACTACCCTTTACTTCCATCCACGTAGTTGCAAATGGCAAGATTTCATTCTTTTTGATGGCTGAATAATATTCCATTGTATGTATATACCACATCTTCTTTATCCATTCATCCGTTGATTGACATTTGGGCTTTTCCCACACTTTGGCTGTTGTCGATAGTGCTGCTGTAAACATTGGGGTGCTTGTGCCCCTGCGAAACAGCACACCTGTGTCCCTTGGATAAATACCTAGTAGTGCAGTTGCTGGGTCATAGGGTAGTTCTGTTTTTAATTTTTTTGAGGAACCTCCATACTATTTTCCAGAGTGGCTGCACCAGTTTACATTCCCACCAACAGTTAAATGCTCGTTTTTAAAAACTTAGGTATTAAAATTAAAAAGTTAAAGCTCTTGATCAATAAACTGCCTTGTCTTTTTTTTTTTAACTTATTTACTTAAGTAATCTCTATGCCCAATGTGGGGCTTGAACTCAAGACCCTGAGCTCACCTGCTGTCCTGACTGAGCCAGCGAGGCGTCCCCTTGCTCAGTAAACTTCTAACAGCACCTTGACCGTCCTGTCAAGTGGTGGGTCTCTTCCTTCACTGAGTGAACTTTTTCTACTAAGATGATCAGTTACCAACCAGGGTCTGCTTCCCTGACAACTCAAGACTCCCCGCTTTCTAGTATTCAAAGAATGTTCATAATTTTTCAGATGCTTTTATTCACTCTTCATTCACTGACTCATCCACTTACTCTTTCATCTATTAAAAACAATGACAACACACACACAAATCGTACATGACATTACGCCAGACATCGGCAAGGCTGTAAAAGTAAATTAGATACGTTCCTTGAGTTATGGAACTTAAAACTTATAGGTTACAATAAAATAACAAAATGGAGGACAGGGGCCTCTGGCTGGCTCAGCCGGTGGAAAATGCAACCTTTGATCTCGGGGTTGTGAGTTCAAGCCCCACATTGGGTATAGAGATTACTTAAAAATAAAATCTTAAAAAATAAAATAGAGGATAAAGCCAACCTTGACATGAAAAACAGCTTGGACACATAGGACCTTACACTTGGTACCGAGCTGACTTCCCCTGGTCCACGGTCTCCCTAGTTTCCTCCCCGGCGGCAACTTCCATCGCTAATCTTTGTGTGTGGGTATACTCCTTCAGGAAGGTTCTCTGCAAATGTGGATGTCCACTCCTGAGCAACAGCACAGACTGTGCCACCGTGCTCCTGCTGGTCCCGGAGGGGGTCCTCTGCTGGGCCGCTCCGATCGCCCGGCTCTTCTTAACGGTGAGCTCGGTGTTCGGCGGACGGAAGATGCACCGTCATTAGTCGAACCGATTCCCGACTCACGGAGATTTGTATTCATGGCAGAAGCCTGGCAGCACACGGCACCGCAGCGGGCGTCCTGGTGCGGAGGAGCTGGTGCAGACAGGCCCTCCTCTCTGCGGAATAAATTACCAGAAGGAGAGGTGCCAGGTCAAGGGGTGTTTTCCTTTATTCTCGATAACTGTTGCTGAATTGCTCTCCATAAAGGTAGTACCAATTTACACTCCCACTTACAATGTGTGAGTGCGAGACAGTGGTTTTTAACCTCAAAACCCCAGGCAAGGAAGAGCTTTTAAGTAAAATGAAAATCTGGAGAAAACTGTGTGAGAGCCTTTTCTACCGCAGAGGGCAGCCCTCGCGGAGTTCCTGGCACAGCCGGGTAAGGATGCGGGTTCCCGTTAGGTGCCTTCTCGAGAGTGGCAGGGAGGGGCCCATGGTTCCTCCGGGCACGCTGTGGCCTGGGTGGCCCCTTCCTGGAGGCTTTTGGCCCTCCTCTGTCAGCTCGTCCATCGCCAAGTATCTGAGGAGCACCATGTGCTTTAAAAATTACACCAGGACCTGTAAAATTACAAAATAATTTTGCCAAGGTAAAGACATTATATTTATTTTTTATTTTTGAGGAAGAGAAAATGTGCGTTGGGGAGGGGCAGAGAGAGAGAGAGACAGAATCCGAAGCAGGCTCCAGGCTCTGAGCTGTCAGCACAGAGCCCAACTCAGGGCTCAAACTCAAGGGCATGAGATCATGACCTGAATGCTTAATGGACTGAGCCACCCAAGCACCCCTAAGGACATTATTTTTATTTATTAATTATTATTTTTAATGTTTATTACTTTTTTAGAGAGAGCACGAGCAGGGGAGGGGCAGAGAGAGAGGGAGACACAGAATCGGAAACAGGCTCCAGGCTCTGAGCTGTCAGCACAGAACCTGACGCGGGGCTCAAACCCATGGACAGTGAGACTGAGGACATTATTTTTACAGAGCTGTATGATTCACAGATGTTACCAGGGGCTGGAAGAGGGACAACAGGAAGTACGTGTTTAAGGGGTACAGGGTTTCCGTTTGGGAGGCTGAAAAATGGAGACGGACGGTGGTGGCGGCAAGCGGCCTGAGTGCACTTGAAGCCACTGAACTGTGCACTTAAGAACGGTTAAGACGGCAAGTTCGTGTTCTGCATGATCAACCGCACACACCGAGCAGCACCGGTCACTGCAGCCGCCCTCTCGTGAGCAGAGGACACCAAACCCTGGGAAAGATCTAATCCAACAATGAAACGAGAACGGATGGAGCGTTTTGAACAGCTTGCTCTGTGAACTGTGTCTGCTTGTCACCTTGAACTGGCGAGAGCTTGGTGGCACCTGGCGCAGACCACTCCCTGGGTGTGAGAGCCGGTCAGGAGATGCCGAGGGCAGGAAACAGAGACCTCCCTGGGGAAGGAGCTTGCCGGGCCAGCAGGGGCTCCGTGGTCCCTGCAGAGATCCCGTCTGTGACCTGGGAGGCCCGGCTGACCTCTCCACCTGAGGGGCTGGACTCACCTTCTCCTGTGTCATTGGTCTGCCTTCAAACGGGGTGCTTGTCCCTGGCCTGCTGCTGGGTGTTTTCTGGGCTTGGTAGGAGTGAGGCTGGCAAGCAGTGACTGGGTGCAAACTTTGTCACAATATTCCTGCGTCCCCAGTAGCTCAGATAACTTTCACAAAAAGAGCATCTGCTTGGTCCTGCCTAGAAGCTGGGAAGCAGAGCGCATGTCTGCCTGGAACTGCCTGGAACTGCGTGGAGGCTCAGTGTAGACGCGGGGGCTCCAGGGTTCTGGCTGGAAGGAAGCGCTCCCCAGAGAGGTCGCTCGGGCCTCCGCACAGCAGCCACCGGCCTCCTTGAGGTTCTGCGTGTGTTACTAGGGCGGTCGTCACCCCCAGACTGTAATGATCGTCAGGAAACCCACGGCGTGAAGTCCCTGATTTTAGAGGGTGGAATGTGTGCGCGAGCGGACCCTCGCTCAGGCAGGGTTGGTCCTGCGGAGAATGGGCCTCTTGCTTTGGCCATGGGTTATGACTCTTTTTAGGGTCCTGTCTCCGTGTGTGGGTGTCTGGTCCTCACCCCACTTGCCGAGTGAAGCATGAGACCCAGAAAGACCGGGACCCTGGGTTGGTTGCAAGACCACAGAGAGCACCCTGACCTGGGCCAGTACGTCCCAGGCACCCTGCGACCGGACAGCCGGCTCACGATTGCTCCAAGCCGCACGGCCCACCCCGCGTCCCGCTGCCCAAACTCAGATTCCAGGAGGCGAGGTGGCCACAGAACACCGGAGCCCGGTCCGTGTGCTACCCGGCCCCGAGCAGAGGGTGATTGTCGGGGCAGGACCTGAACTCTGCGGGTTCGTGGTTGGCGGAAGGGCAGCCCCACTTTTCCTACGGTGCGCCCATCCGAAAGCCCGTGTCAGAGCGCACAGCCACCGCGGGAGGCTGTGCCAGCACCTGTGATGAGTTTCCATTTGACTCACATCTGTCGAGAAGGTGACAGGACGTACCATATCCACAGGCCGCTGTGATCGCTGAGCTGACACAGCTCCTCATGTGGGCGGAAGCGTGTGCTTCCCATTAAGAAAATTGCTACTTTTGAACAGGCTCCGAATAGAACTTTTTTGCTTTTACTAAAATTAAGAAAATAATAATAAAACAACCCACCCAACACCCCGGATTTCTTAAAAAAGGGAAAAAAAACCAATTGGATGTCAACCTAGAAATTCAGCTCGGTGTATCGGAACCCAGCAGAGCCATGTGAACGTGCCTAGGCTGCCGTCCTCCGGCTTCCCGGAGCCGGGACCCTGGTCTTTGTCCCTGCTCCCGCGCCTGAGCATGATGGAGCTCCACTGGAAGGGGCCTCAGACGCGAGCAGACAGGGCGCAGTTTGCCGAGAATCCGCAGCGGCCCCCATGGATCACTGGAGAAACCCCCGGGGGCTGCAGGGCGGAGCTGTCTTGCCGAGGAGAGTCGTGTGCAGAGCCCTTGGGTCCCGAAGGAGCCCTTGATCGATGGAAGTGAGACTTGTTGTCGGTGTTCAGCCCAGACAGAGCAGAGGGAGGGAGTTCGAGGGCGCTGCTCCCTGCCTGCAGGGGCCCAGACGGCTGCAGCCCCCCTCTGGGGTCCCTGTGGGCGGGAGCGTGATGGGGATGGGGCTGAGGTTGCTGCCTGAATCCCCGAGCCCAGGCTCTGTCAGGACCAAGGCCCAGCGCTCGTGGACGGGCACGTGTCTGACAGTAGTTACTGCATCCAGTAGCCAGATGGTCCAAACAACCGTCAGTGGTACGGTATGTAAATATTTCCTGTCATTATCATGGTGCTGCCGTGTTCACGTTACCAAGGATGAAGGATTACTCAGAGCTCGCCTCGGTCAAGAGCCGGTTGGGCCACAGGCAGGGACAGCTTTGGGGCAAGCCTGGCCTCCTCCTGCTGCCTCCTGCCCAGACACCGAATCCTTCACATGGAGACCCCGGGGGAGCATTCCCTTAGAGCTCTTAGCAAGGTCAGAGTTTGTTTCTCATCGTGAGCCAGTATGTTTTCCCTTGTTGGTGAGAGCTCTGAGGCCCAGCATATTTCCCTTTTTGCTTTGCCTACCAGGTAGCACACAGCTAAGTGTTTTTTTTTTCCCCTACTCATTTGCTTGTGGATTGTCCTCGGGAGTCTCAGGATAGCTTCTCTCCTTCCTTTTTTTTTTTTTTCCCGCTTACCTCATCTAGTGTTTCAGGAAGGTAAACCTACACAGTAAGGTTTTTGGAAGCAGGGAATGTGAGCGGAGCCCGGGGGTACATGCAGGAGCTCTCATCATGTGCTTAGCCTGTGAGTGCCGGGTGCGGAACTGCGCTGTGTCTGCTCTCCCTGACCTACTGACTACGCGGGTGCTGCCTCGGCCCGAGTCTCCTGTGCGTCCTCCGCACGCCTGGTGCGCAGTGACGGTTTGGTGAACATATTAGGATAGGTGACGCTGGGTGACAAACAGTTTTACAGTCTCAGCGGCTTGAGTTGGATGGTCTGGGGGTGGCGTCTGAGGAGTGATTCGGGGATCCCACATCCTTTCCTGTGGTGTTCCTGCCATCCTCGGGGGCGCCTGTGGGGTCCTGCACCGGACCTGGGCAGTCAGCCGGCTGGTGAGCGAAGAGAGAGAGAGGGGACATGGAGGATCACGTGGGCATAGCAGGGGCCCGGCCCGGAAGGGGAGAATGTGCCTCCACTCACAGGATCCTCACGCAGTCCCATCTTTACCTGGGGGGGGTCCAGGTGTAATTTAGGAAGAGGACTCTGGACCACGCCGAGTGGCACGGGCAGGCTGTGGACTGAACAAATGCGTGAAGGGCACAGAGGTGAGGGCAGGGGGTCCTCGGGACAGAGGCGAGGCGTGCGTGCGCCTGCCTGGCCAATCCAGGTGCCAGTCACTCGGCCTTTGTTCAGTTTCGGATTCTGTTTCCGCATTCCCTTCTGCCCAAGCTAGAAGGCTCCAGAATGTTGGAGCTGAGTGGTGAGGCCCTTTCGAGGTCAGCCTGCTCACGGCACCCGTGGAGAAACGGACCCCAAGAAGGGAGCGGGCCCACCAGAGCCAGCCAGCGAGGACGCAGGATCTCCCCACACACAGGAGCATCTCTGCGCACGGCGTGCAGATCCCTGCTCTGCACAGTGGGGCTGAGTCAGCCGCAGGAGGCCCAGCTTCTCAGCGGATCCTCGGAGGAACCCGCGGCCTCCCCAGCAGCCGTTGGATCTCAGCGTGTGTTCCCCTGGGATTCGGGGAGCAGAAAAGGAGTCTCTTTTTCAGGCACTGCCTTGTCTTCGTGATTCACCTGTGAGAGCACCGAAGAGCCTCCTTGGTCTCACGTTAGAGTAGACATTTCCCCCAAAGCCGCTGGAGAGCCTGGCCACTGGGTTCGCCATTCATTGCTGCAGCGAGCTGCTCCCAAACCCAGTGGCTTATGGCGCCAGCCGTTTTATTGATTTGCTCACAGTGTGGCGGTTCATTCAGGCAGGGCTTGCTGGGGACCGCTCATCTCTACGCCCCTGGTGTCAGCGGGGACAGCTCGCCTGGGGGTGCAAGGTCCCTCTCCAAGGTGGCCCCCTCCCACGGCTGGCACGACAGGCTGGCGCATGGCTCTGGTGCCGGGGCAGCGGTCCCCCCTCCACATCACCTCTCCAGTCACTGCGGGGAAGTACACGTAATGTAGGATTTACCACTTGAGCCATGTTTTTTTTTTTTTACTTTTTAAAAATGTTTTATATATTTTTGATACAGAGAGACACAGAGCATGAGAGGGGGAGGGGCAGAGAGAGAAGGAGACCCAGAACCGGAAGCAGGCTCCAGGCTCTGAGCTGGCTGTCAGCACAGAGCCTGACGCGGGGCTTGAACCCACGAACGTGAGATCTGACCTGAGCCGAAGTCGGAGGCTTAGCCGACTGAGCCACCCAGGCCCCTTGAGCCATGTTTCCGTGTCCGGTTCAGTGGCATTAGGTTTACTCACAGTGTCGTGCCAATGTTACCACCATCGTATCCAGATTCTTTCCTTCTTTCCAAACTGAGACTCCCTCCCTGTTGAATGACAGCTTCCCATTCCCCTGCCCCGGCACCTGGCGCCCACCCTTCTGCTTCCTGTCCTTGTGACCGTGACTCCTCGGGACACCTTAGATAGGTGGAACCGTGCCACATCTGTTCATCCGTGACTGGCGCATGTCACTCGGCACAGTGTCCTCTGGGTTCATGCCGAACGGCCCTCCTTGGGAAGACGGAGTAACAGTCCACTGGGCGCAGAGTCCACAGTTCGTTGGTCCATTCGTCCGTGGATGGACACCTGGGTTGTGTCCACCTTTTTCCGTTGTGAATGGTGCTGCGGTGAACATAGGTGTGCAAATACCTGTTTGAGTCTCTGCCTTCAGTCCTTGGCCAGGCCTTCCTGAAGCTTGGGTCTGAACCTGGTGCGGTATCACTTCCAGCACGTTCTGCTGGTTAAAACAGGGCTGGGGGTCAGACTAGGTTCTAGGGGCCTTGACGCCACGAGGCCGCGGCTCCCTGTGTCCACAGAAAGCATCCGCCACAACCCTCTGGGGAAAGATCTTTGCAGAAGAGGCGGTGGGCCGGCTCACACACCCCCCGCCCAGGCCTGGCTGCCCTCTCCGACGTGTCTGAAGGCCCAGAAGCCTGTGGCCCCGGCTTCCAGAGGGGACGCTCCGTCATGAGTGAAGCTTCAGCCAGAGCCCCGCTGTCCCCTCCCTCGGGGGAGGCTGCGGCGCTCGCTGTCTGTTTTGTATCGCTAATGGCTGTGCCTCTTATTATATAATCTGTTATTCTGTGCCGCACCAGGCCCTGGTTACTTGTCAAAAGTTTCTAGAAGCCAGCTGTATCAGCTCCAGGCAACTGGGGGTGCTGCCTGTCCCTCATAGTATTAGTCACTCTGTACTTAGCTAAATTTAACTTTTTATCATCCAAATGATATTTTTGTGGGCTTGGAATTTTACATAATGCTACCAACTGCTGCAGGCTAAGAATTTCTCCTTTTTGTTGTGAGCGTGCATGTGTGTGTGCGAGCGCGTGCTGGTTTCCTCCCCCATGAACTCTTGCACGCCCAAGGAGACATTGTTCAGTTTTTCTTCCTGTTCTGCCTTCCCAGGCCCCGGGTTTCCTCCTCAGGCTCCGCGCTGCCTTCTGCCAGCTGGGAGGAAAACTGCTCCTCACGCTTGCTGATGGCCTCACTAATGCTTCCTTCCTCGCTGGAGGGCTCTCCACTCTGAAGGTCCCTGAGGGGTTCCCTGCTGACTCCAACAGTCTGGGATTCAGAGGAGGAAGCTGGGCTCCAGAGTAGAGTGCCTGTTGAGAAAGCAGAGAGAAGGATCCGGAAGGGAGGGCGGGGGTGAGGGTGGGGGTGGAAAGGGACAAGAAGTAAGAAATCCAGGGGCCCGTCCCAGGTGTGGGGTCTGAGATGCAGGCGATTCCTGGGTGCTTGCGGGAAGACTCACTGTTCTCTCACCACTGGGAGAAGTCAGGGCTGCGGGGGGCGTGGGGCTGGGAGACCTGGCGTCTCCTTGGGGAGGGGCTCCGGAGCTCTGACTTCCCTGAGCCCCCATCACTCAGAAATGGTAGCCTGCCGGGCCCTGGCCCAGGGGTCTCCTGTGTTGCACATGGTAACTGCATGGGAAGTGCCTGCCTCCATTTTCCAGATGGGGAAACTGAGGATTAGATCTGAGGATGAGCGCCCACACTTGCATCCCATCGCTCACCGGCTCCCGATGGTGGGTCTGTGAAGTAGGACCCTCTGTTTCAGAGGAGGACGCTGAGTCCCGGGGAGGTTAAGCACATCACTTAAGTTGCTCGAGTCAAGGCCGCAGAGCTGAGAACCAGCAGAGCCCGCCACCCCCAGACCTGCCCTCAGCCGCCTGGCTGCGTCACCTCTTGGTTGCTCGGGGCCTCAGACGGGACTCTCTCGGGGCCCTGGGCTCTTTCCAAAGCATACGAGGCTGACTCCAGCCTCCCCTGGTCGCCAGGTTTCCTCCTGATAAGCGATCTTTAAATACGGCGGTGCGTGTTTCTGGTAGATTCTGGGAGAATCTACCCGGAACTGGGGTTGGCTTCTTGAGCAGGGGACCCGAGTTCTGGGAACACGGACGAGGCTGAAACTCCAGCTCACCTTGCACCCTTTTTATGTTTTCAGAAATACAGATGTAATGCTTGTTTTAGGTTATTTTATTAACAAATTAGGGACTCCTAGGTAGAGACCCCAAAGAATTAAACACACCTGCACACAAAACCTTGTATGTGAATGCTCAGGGCGGCTCTATTCACAATAGCCCCAAAGCGGAAGCAACCCAGATGTCCGTGGAGGGATGGATAGACCAAACGTGGTGGGTTCGCGCAGCGGAATGTTATTCTGCTGTAAAAAGGAATGAGGCTTGACAACACGGATGTTGTCAACCTGCTACGACACGGACGAACCTTGAAAACATGATGCAAAGCGAGAGAAGCCAGACGGAGAAGGCCGTAGGTCGCGCCCATTTCTACGAAATGCCCAGAAAAGGCAAATCCATAGAGACAGAAGCAGGGTGGCATTTGCCAGGGACTGGGGGAGGGGAGCCAACCGAGAGTGACCGGTGGTAATGGGTCTAGGTCTGTCTTTGGGGTTGAAGGAAATGTCCTGGAACTGGGTCGCGCCGAGGGCTTTGCGGCTTTGTGAATGCGCTAAATGCCGCCGCATCGTGCACTTCCAAAGGGTGAACGGATGGCACACAAATCACATCTCCGTAAAACAGAAAACCAAAGCCGTATCGCGGGAGGGAGTCCCGCCAGTGTGTGCCAGCGACCCGCGCAGCGTGCTGGGGCCCCGCGACCGTTCGCATCTGTCCGCGTCTGCACGTTTTTCTGCCACCTGCCTCACGGTCTCCATGTCAACGGGGGATGGAAACCACAGTGTTTAACTTCAGTTATGCCGCCCACTCGTTTGGAATTTATGCTTTCAACCAGGGCCAGCCTGAGACACGCAGACGTCTGGGCAAGCTCGTAATTTGGCACCCCATCAAACCGGTATTCTTTAAGTGTTTGTTTGACATTTATTTAGTGGGATGAGGAGAGACTGATATCCTATTAATAGAAGTTGGATAGAGAAACAGATTCACTTACTAATTCACGTCCACTGACCAAGATCAGTTGGGGATCCGAAAAATTTTCAGGAAAGCGGTTCTGACTCCTGCAAAAGGTGGGTTTTATTATTTTTTCCCCTGCCGTTTTTCAAATTACTCAGGAGGTATATTGAAGATTTAAATCTTTTTTAATTTATTAGAGAGAGAGAGAGAGTGCAAGTGGAAGAGGAGCAGAGGGAGGGAGGGAGAGAGAATCCCAAGTGAGCTCTGCACTGTCAGCACAGAGCCCAACACGGGGCTCGAACCCACAAACTGAGATCATGACCTGAGCTGAAATCAAGAGTCAGATGCTTCACCTGCTGAGCTGCCCCGGTGCCCCCTAGTGTGTAAGGTGATGAGTGTAGTTGATAATACTGCATTGTATGACTGAAGTTTGCTAAGAGGATAGAATGTTCTCCCCCACCCTCCCCACCAGCCACTGCCCCCAAAAAGGGTTACTATGGGAGGGGATGGATGTGCACATTAACTCAACAGGGAGGAATCCTCTCCAACATGTCAAACACTACCTCATACACTTAAAAATTTTTTTTAATTATTTATTGAGAGAGAGTGAGAGAGTGAGCGAGCAGGGGAGGGGCAGAGAGAGAGGGAGACACAGAATCTGAAGCAGGCTCCAGGCCCTGAGCTGTCAGCACAGAGCCCGACGCAGGGCTCAAACTCATGAACCGTGAGATCATGACCTGAGCTGAAGTCGGAGGTTTAACCGACTGAGCCACCCCGGCGCCCCTCCTTGTACACTTTAAATATATCATACGTTTAGTCAATTGTATCTTAATAAAACATGAGGTGTTTTCTTTTTGTTCCTGATAATCAGCAGCACACCACTGCGTATTATTTGGTTCTGGAATCCGTCTGCCCGGGACCGTAGCCACAGGCGTGACGGTCTCAGCCACAGCCACGGCTTGTGTTTTATTCTGATCCCGCCTCTTCCCGAAGGGCGTGGGCTGATTTGCTTTTTGCCTTTTGCGTGAGGGGTCACGGGAGGAATTCTGCGTCGCTGTCAGCATCTTCCTGTTTCATTCTGGTGATGTTTTCCCGAACCCCCTCCACATCCCCCCAGAGGTTCCCCAAGGAACTGACTGGCTCCTTAGGTTGATCCTGCATTCACCTTTTGGACTTCAAATGCTTTTTTTGGGGAGGGCTCAGAAAAAAGCTCTGCCCGCGGTCAGCTGTGTGTGAGGAGCGTGGGTCCCTCGCTCGCAGCCCCTGCCAGCCTCACTCTTCGGGCTGTGAGTCACCGCTGACCTCCGCAGCCCCGGCGGCATCACGGCAGAGTGGACAGGGTCTGGCTTCCAAACCCGCCCGCTGTCCACGGGCGTGTTGCTATGGCAAACCCCCACCCTCTCTGCGGGCTTCCTTACCTCCGAGACTCACGCTGACCTCACACGGGCCTGCTCGGGAGGTTTTGCGATGGCCGCTGAGAAACAGAACGGAGACCACGTGGAGGCAGGGCGCATGCGCGGCGAGCCGTGGCATTCGGTGAAATGGACAGGAGAGCAGCCGGAGGGCCACGTGCTCAGCCGGGGGCCTGGAAGCCAGGAGCCCCGAGTCGTGGTGTTTGTTCGGGGTCCAGCGTGCATATGGGGGTGTAGGCGCGGCCATGGACAGGAGTGGCAGGTTCAGGGCCAAGATGGAGCCTCGCCCCTGCAGGCCCGGCCCAAAGAGGACTTCGCAGAGTTGGCCGAGCGTTCTCCGGCGTGTGGGCCCGCAGCGCCGCGGGTGGGCGTGTGAAAAGCTGGTCTCCGCTGCTTGCAGCCACACCTCCCACTGCTGTGCCGTCCCTAGTTAGATCCTCTCCCTCCTCTGAACTCTTATTGCCTGTGCCCTCATTTGGCAGTTTATCACTCCTGCTGTCCCAAGCCGCCACCAAATGCCCCTTACTTTATTTTTACCTTTGTCGAGAGTCCCAGCCCCAGGCGGGCACACGCTGACGTTCCCAGAGTCGCCAGCACCTGGCCTCAGCCCTTGGCATGAGGTTTTTCCCGAAGAACCGCGGCTTCTACAGCCCGTGTGGGCGTGGGGGTGGGGACTGCCTTCCGGTTGAGGTCGGGGGAGGCCTCCGGGGCTGCTGCCCGCTTCCTGGGCTTCTCATGCTGTCCGGCAAGTGTGTGGGGCAAACAGGAACATGTTGAGCCTCTGGTGTGGGCCATGGCCAGAGCCCCGGGTTGGGTGATGGCTTTAGCAGTGCCTGTGGATTTTCTGACGTGTCCTAGGCTGACTGTACCCGGGACTCCCCAGAAATCCATTTCTCCACCTTTTCCATTTTGTTGTGAGTGCTCATCTCTGGCAGAGGTGGGTCTCCAGTTACACACCGCCCAACTGCAGGGACTCGATGGGAAGGAGAGAATTATCTGCATCATCCCCTGACGCTGCTTGTGACCCCGCCCCGGGCACCAGGATGCTCGAGGCCAGTGGTCAACAAGCCTAGGCTGCTGTTCCCCCGTCTCTTCCACTTGCCTCCCCTCTGCAGCCTGGGGTCCTGCAGTCCCAAAGGTTGATAGGTGAGGAATCGCAGGTTTGACGCTGAGAGCTCTGAGCTGGGCTTCTGAGGTAAGAAAGCTCGTGTGTGCCAGGGGGTGCGGGGTTCTGGTTCTCTCCCTAAGCAGAGGGAGCCCTGGGCAGCCCCAGGTGCACCAGCCTCCGTGATTGCATCCCAGACTGGGCCCCTTTGTCAAGAGAAGACTCCTTCAGCCCAGCGTCCTCTGTCCTGTCCCCCAGGCACAGCTAAATTCCTGGTGTTGGGCGTTGCTTGGCATGAGGCCAGGCCTTGTGGGTTTCCTGGTGGGTCTGCCTCACCTCCTTCCTGACTGGGCTTCTCCCTGCAGGATGCTGACTCGTGCGTCCTGGTCCCCGACACCATTCCGTGTGCCTCGTGAGTCGTCCCTCCTCCTGCGGCAGGACGTCGAGGGAGCCTTCTGACGCGGACCCACAGGTAAGGACCGCCCACTGGCTTTGGAGTTTTGGGGGTGCTGGGCCTCGCTTGCCATTTCCTCTTCCTTAAACATCTGACTTTATCTGATTAATGGAGTAGATTGTATTAATCGATCCTGCTTCTTGCAGATATTGATTGCTCACTAAGTAGGTAGGACTGATGTTCTGTCTGTGGTTCCTTTAGATTCCAGGTATGATACAGCCCCCCTTGGGTGGCCCTGCGACTCTCCACTCTACAGGGTGCCCTGGGGACCTCTGTTCTCTTCTCCTGGACCCCCAGGAAATAGGGCAGGACAGGGGTTTCAGGATTTCTCGGCCTTGGCAGTGGGCAAGGGTGGGCACTGCCTCTCCACATTTCCCATGAGCTGTGGTTGGCACCACAGGAAAAGCCGTGTGTGTCTTCATGTAAGCATTTCCCCAGGCGAGAGAGTGAGCAGGGGCTGCGACGTGTCCGAGGCGCCTCCGGACTGGAGATGGGGTCTCCCTGTGCTCAGTTCTTTCTCTCCTTCTGCCCTGGGTCCTCCTGGGCTTCTCGTCCAGCCAGTTCCGTTTCCTGTCCCCGGGCCTCTGGCACAGGCCTTGGTCTGTCCCCTGTTAGTCATGCCAAGGCCTTCGGTGGGTAGAGCGGGTAAAGTGGTGTTGCCTTTCTATCTAAATCCAACGAACTTCTCCCTTGACACCATCCAGCTGGTCTGTGCTTTGGGGACAAGGAGGATGGATGGCCCATCTGGGGAAAGTAACCTAACAGGGTGAAGAGGCTGGGTGGGGGACACCAGTGTCCCTAAGCACACTCTGAACACACCGGCCCGGCTAAGCTCACAGGATCCATTATGAGCCCATTTTCCATGAGGAAGCTGAGGCTCAGAGATGGCAAGTGTCTGGCCCAAGGTCACCTAGCAAGTCAATGGTGGGCTTGGACCCCGAAGCACATGACACGGTTTTCCAAATATGGCACGACTTCCCCAAAGGATGGGTTTCAGACTGTGCCCTCCCTTGCGGTCTGGCTCCCCGTCAGCCCCTCGCCTCCTGTGGGCCTCCCCTCCTTGCGGTGGGACAGCAGAGGGCGGACGAGGCCTCAGCCAAGTGTCCGCCTCACTCCTGGGCTCCCACATTGGCACCACAGGCTGTCTTCTCTGTAATTGCTCATTCTTTTCAGTTGCTGTAAAAAGGCCTCCAAGTGCTAAGAAGAGAGAGTGCTCTGTTGTATTTTTGTTTTGTTGTCTTGTGTTAATTCACTGTGTGAGAGTCTTGAAGTCTCAGCTGCTGGGGTGGGCGTGGGGGAGGGCTGGCAGGGGAGTGAAGGCCTGACCCTCCCCAAGGTCGCCCGTCATCCTGCTGGCTGGCGGGGCCCTGGCGAGCCCTTCTCTGCCCGCAAGGTCTGAGCTCTGATGGTGGGTCCTTTGCTTCCTGTTTCCTTTTCTAACTGAAGGCAGTTCTCGTCCTTTCTCACAACTGCATTCCCCACTTCCGTGGTTTTAGAAATGGTGGCCTTGTGGCACCTGACCTGGAAGGGTCCCCACTTAACCCCAAGAGTTCTCAGGGACTGTGCTTCACTCGTCAGTCCAGCGAATAGTTAGTTATTGCGTCCTTCGTCCGCATAGACCAGGCACCGCCCTAGGTACTGGGCACACAGCCGTGAGCAGAGAGATGGAGGTCCTGCCCGCGGGGGGTGGGTTACGCTCTGTTACTGCAGGAGCACCCAGCGCTCTACCGCCTCGTCTGCGCTTTGCACGGGAAGGGGGTGGGGATTGCCGTTGGCCCTACGCGCCTCTGAGCTCCACCTGGGAGTTTGGGGCACTGACAGGCAGGCGTCAGGACCCCTGGGCCCTGGCTGGCAGAAGTAGGGATGGGGGGTGGTGATGGGGATAGGCAGCCCTTCCCCAGCTGCCGAGAATGTGAAATCCCCTCATCCCCGCAGGGGGGGTGAGGAAGGAGAGGGCTTAAGGAGCAGGGTCTATTTTTAGAGCAGCTCTTGCTCCAGAGGAACAAGAGCCTTTCCTTCCAGAGGGTGGGGGGGGGGTGCAGGGCAGGGGGCGGCTGGAGTGGTTTTCTCCACCCAGCCTGCCTGTGTTCTGTGTCTGCTTGACCTGGACGCAGGGCCGTCTGCAGAGAGGGTCTGCCTGAAAGAGGCGGGGGTCCCAGCCGGGGACAGCATCTGCCCTCAGGCAGCCCCCCCCCCCCAACCCCGGGCAAAGTTGAAGACGTTCGCCTTGAGCTGAGCCTGTGGGCAGAGCTTCCCGCATTTGACCTTAATCTCCTCGGGGTAGGGGCCCTGTGGGGAGGGTCTGCAGGCCCAGGGTCCTCACTTCCTTCCTGCTCCTGCTCTCTCAGGGAGGGGTGCTTCCTGCCATTGTCTCTGGGAGGCCTCAGCAAGGTCACTGTCTCCTGAGGAGGAAGAGAGCGGATGTCGGGGCAGGACCTCAGCCCACAGCAGCACTGACACACACACATGCTGGCCTCCCGGCCTCCCTGCGGCCCAGGACGGAGGCCGAGGCTGCAGGCGGGGTGGGGGCTCCTCTCCTTCACCTGCAGAAGCAGCCGTCCCCTCGGGGTTTAGGTCGGGGAGGATCCGTGGCCGGAGCCAGCTGCACGGAGAGGCAGGAGCTCGGGCCCAGGGCCACAGGACGCTGTATTGTGTCCTAGGACAAGGATGCTGCCTGCTTCCTGCATTCCTTTGCTGTCCCCCCACAGTGCTTGGGAGAGAGCTGGGATCTGAGTCCCCCCACTGTCCCCTCCTCGCTTCCCTACGCACACAGCCGGCCCTGCCCGGGGCCTGGGCCGGGACGTGGAGGGGCTTGCGGCGGAGAGTGCCGGAGCCTCCCCACCTGCAGCCTCTCTGCTCTCCTCAGCTCGGGGGCCCGTGGGAACCCCTTCCCTGGCTTCGCCTGCTGACGTAGCTGGTGTGCTCTTCCGGAGACCAGACTTCATTTCCATCCAGGTGGCAGAGATGTGTTCCTCTGGCTCCATTTCCGGTCCTCGCTCCTGGTCACCTGGGGAGGTTTGCGCAGGTGCATCATGGCTCCCAGAGAGCCGGGCTGCAGTGCCCTTGGCTCTCACACTCAGGATTGGCAGGGCCAGGGCGGGAAGCCGGCTCAGCCTCCTCGAGGCCCCGCGAGGCCAGGCTGTGGCCCTGTCTCAGCCATCGTGGTCCCGGTCCGGGCTCCCCCGGGGCTCTGCTCACAGGCTCTCGGCACTGACAGCAGCACCCCTGCCCCCTGCTGCCTTCTGTTCCCTCTTTCCCCGTCTCGGCTTCCCTCGGCTTTGAGGAAAAGCCCCCTGCTTGAGGTTCTTGCTCTTCCCCACGTGGTCGTGCACTCACAGACGCCATGTTTACGACCTCGTCTTGCCTGCCAAGGAGGCGTCTGGAAACACTTGCTCAGGCGCTGACCCTCAGACCTCCCGGGACCAGGTCCCGTCAGTGTTCTCTGGGTCACTTCCTTGCTTTGTTCCTCCCCACATTTCCTGAGCCACAAACCTGCCTAGAACAATCATGCTGATTATTGGAGACAGTGTCCAGAGCTTGGGATTCTCAGAAGGGCTCCCGGGATGATGGCATTCAAGCTAGAGATGGTATGGCCCCAGACTCTTCATTTTAGCAGCATGATGGAACCTGCAAATCATCAAAACGTATTCATTCAGTGCATTGTAGTCAGCAAGTTCATTCAATATTTAGTGAGTACCCACGATTCTGGGAGCTGGGTATAAAGGAATAATAAAACATTTAACATGCGGCCCTCCTGGGCTTATAGTCTGGTGTGGGTAGACATACAATAAACAAATAAGCAGTAAAATATGCAGGACTGACAGATGGGGATCAATGCTGAATTAGTGCTGCATAAACAAACAACAAGGCCTCTCAAGTCGGCACAGTTAAGAAAAGGCCTGAAGGAAGCGAAGGAGAAAGCCAGGAAGTTATTTCGAGGAGGAGCATCCAGGCAGCGGAGACAACCTGTGTAAAGGCCCTGAGGCAGAAGCTTGTCCGGAGTGTTCTAGAAGCTGGAGAGAAAGAGGGAGGGGAAAGGGCTGTAGAAGAAATGAAAGTCCACATGCAGCAGGACTTTGCAGGTCTTATTGAGACTTTGACTTTGAGCAAGATCTGGTGCCTCTGAGGAGCTCATGCCAAGGAGGGCTGGGACCACACTGCGCTTTCAAAGGATGCTTTCTGGCTATTATGTGGGGAACGGACTGGATGGGGTGGAGGGAGGAGGCAGGGAGACCAATGGGGAGACTGTTGAGATGACCTGAGGTGGCGGGCACCAGACCAGAGTGGCAGTGGCGGAGGAAGTGAGGCGTGTTTTAAAGGTAGAGCCTTAAGGAATCTCTGAGGAACCAGGCAAGCCCTGTTGTGTGGACTTTTAGAAAAACAGGTCCTCACAGACTTGGAAGGTCTTTTCACTTAACCTGTGGGGAAACTGAGGACCAGAAAAGGAAGTCACTGCCAAAGGCGCATGGCAAGCTGGTTAATGGCAGAGCCAAGACTCAGGCTTCCAGCGCCAAGTCCAGTGTTTCCACAGCGGAGCTGATGGACAGCTCTGGGCAGGGGATGTGCAGGGGCTCGAGGACTCCGGGAGGGGCTGGCCGCGGACCCTGCAGCTGAGCGTGGGGCCCTGGCAGACTCCCCTGTGGGCAGGAGTTTGGGGCTTTGAAAGCGGAGGGTTCTGGGTGCTCTGGGATGGTGTTTTGACTTCGGTTGGGCAGGGCCCGAGTTGGTTGGCCATGTCTGAGCTCTGCGGCTGATCAGTTGGTGCTGCCGTGCATTTTATTGAACACTTTATTGAGCTTCTTCCAAGTGCCAGGCCAGAGATAAGACGTGCTTGCTCTCGAGGAGCTAACAACAGATCAGGGGAGACAGGTGAACCCCGTGCCCTGGGACAGTGGCGAGCCGCCCGTGCTCGGGGTATCTCTCTCCACGGTCAGGCACTCAGCAGTTTGTGCAATCTCTGGAGATCCCAGTGGACACAAACCAGAGGCCGTCGCTCCACCAAGGGGGTCTGGCCAAATCCACGATCCATCTCTTGTAACACAGGGGGCAAGGAGGGTCGGTGGGGGCTGGGATCTCAGTGCCCTACAGCTGTGTCACCTGGAACAGGTGCCAGTTAAACCGTGCTGACCCGGCGGCACCCTGAACTTGATCACACTCCCTGGGAGGCAACCTTGCATTTCATCGCTGGGACTTCCTGCGTGCCTCTCTGTGGACGGGGAATGGGCTGGCAACTTATTTTTAGTTTGCAAGCCTGCCCTGATGACGAACTTCAAGTCACTTGTGACCTTTGCAATGCAGAACAAGGCCCGTGAAGCTCCTGGCTGTGCCTGGGAGGGTCTGGGTGTTGTCTGTAGATTCCTCGTAAAGAGAGATTGTGCTTTGGCTCTCTTTGGTGGAGCTGAAACTATAGGCCAAAGGAGGGAAACCCAGTTTGATTTTCCATTCAACCTTTTAACTTGATCTGTTCCCAGCACAATGAATGTGCCATTGAGGAATGACAACTTGGAAATTGCTTCCATTGATTGATTTTCAGCTGTCTCCAGAAACGGTTCTCATGGCCCCGTGCTCGAGTTGGCCCCCTATGAGCACAGGTAACAAGAGCGTAGTGCCCGGAAGTGGGAGATCTGGCCAGATGCTGAGGAGAGGCATGAGCCCCGGGGCCAGGTGTCTGGCAGCCTCTGTCCTTCTGTTGGCATTGTCCTCGGAGACCAGAGGAGGTGCGAGGACAGCAAAGAAACCAGGCACGAGCTGTCGAGTCCCTTCCTTGCCTGCTGTGGGTGCAGCCTATCTGCCGGCAGCTCAGCAGGAGGGACGTCTCTTATAAGACGAGCTGCCCAGGGCCAGCCCACCCCCCTGAACTGTGCTTCATTCCTGCCATGAGGGGACATCTGAGGTCAGGGGGGTGTTTTCTTCAACCACTAAAGCATTTCACAAAGGTGGCCTGGATTTGAAAGGACTGACCAGAGGAAAGAGAGCAAATGAGAAAGCCAGCGTAAAGCGTCTCCTGGGGTGCCTGGCACCTAGTAGGTGCTTAACACAGAAACGCCCCTTGCCTCACATAGACGAACAGGGTTGACTGTGGACCCCAGGGCTTGCAGCTGCTTGGGGACGGGTGGCTGTGTCCCAGGTTGGCAGAGCTCCCTGATCCAGCTCTGCGTGGGGCTCAGAGCCCACGAGCAACCTGTTCCTTCTATCTGTGAGGTCAGGAAAGGCTTCTGGGACTGGGGACCCTGGAGCTATGGAGTCCGAGTGTGAAGGAGGGTGTTTAAGGAGGCACTTGCCCCAGGTGAGACGGCCTGAGTCCTCTCTTCTACAAAAGAATAGCCCGGGCCGGGCCAGCTCCTAAGCCCTGTGCAGGACACAGGGAGCCGGGGACAGGCCTGGCTTGGAGAAGCGAGCAGCCGGTGGAATGCCACAGTGTGGCCACCACGGCTGCCTCCTTGCCCTAGGCAGGAGGGGCTCCCCCTGCTTTGTCGCTCAGAGCACTCTGGGCTTGTACTCTTCTGGCTTTGCACAGCTGGGTGGTTTTTTAGCAGCTTGACCGAAGTGTAATTTATGGAGCATACAATTCAGCCATTTGAAGTGTACAATTCAGTGATATTTCATATATTCACAGGCTTATGCAACCATCAGAAAATTTTAGAGCATTTCTATCACTCCAAAAAGAAACCTGGACTCCTCCGCTGTCACTCCCCTTCCCCCAACCCCCGGGGCAACCACTAATCTGCTTTCTGTCCCTATGGATTTGTCTGTTGGGGACATTTCATGTAAATGGGATTGTACAGCATTTGGCCTTTCGTAACCGGCTTCTTTCGCTCAGGATTTATCCCTGCTTCACATCTGTTTTTGGCTATTACTAATAACGTGACTGTGAACATTCGTGTACAAGCGTTTGTGTGGACTTCTGTTTCATTCCTCCTGAGTGTGTCCCGGGAGCGGAATTGCTGGGTCATACGGCAACTCAATCTTTAACATTTCGAGGAGCTGCAGGCTTTTCCAAAGCAGCTGTCCCATTTTACAGTGCACATTAGAAAAACTTTTTTTAATGTTTATTTTTGAGAGAGAGAGAGAGAGAATGAGAATGAGTGGGTGAGGGACAGAGAGAGAGAGACACAGAATCCAAAGCAGGCTTCAGCCTCCACACTGTCAGCACAGAGCCCGACACGGGGCTCAGACCCACAAACCGTGAGATCATGACCTGAACCGAAGTCAGATGCCTAACCAACTGAGCCACCCAGGTATCCCACATTAAAAAAATTGTTTTTAATGTTTATTTTTGAAAGAAGGAGAGAGAGCATGAGCAGGGAAAGGGCAGAGGGAGGGGGAGACACAGAATCTGAAGCAGGCTCGAGGCTCTGAGCCATCAGCACAGAGCCTGATGCGGGGCTCGAACTCACCAACTATGAGATCATGACCTGAGCCAAAGTCGGATGCTTAACTGACAGCCACCCAGGACCCCCCCACATTTTTTAGTACCGATGGACATGGAGAGTTGGGCCACAATGACCAGGGCTCCTGGGAGGTAGGGAGAGAGTAGATCAGGACCAGGGGCTAAAGACCCACACGGGGTAGAGGTCCCAGAGGTCCTGTCAGAGAACACCCCACTCAGGCCACAGATCCAGCCACGAGGGTGGCGAGTGAGTCTCCTCAATCCCATTTGCTCAGAGGCTCTGCTCCTGAGATCCGTGATGGGACCCAGCCCCTCTTAGTCTGACTCCACCTCACTACCCTTGACCCTGCACTCCTACCATTGCCATTCCCCGGTCACACCACGCACTTTGAGTACTAAACCCTTGGCTCATGATATTCCCTGTGCCTTTACCCCTTCTCTCCTGGTAAACTCCTATGCATCCTTCAAAGCTCAGCCAAAATGCCCCCTCTTTTATGGAATCTTCCCCCTCAGGCTGGCAGCTGGCAGCTTCTCTCTGCTCCAGCTGCACTCTGTTCCTTCCTCTGTTAATACATAGGCTCAAATGAGTGCCTGTCCCCATCCCAGATGGCAAGCTCTTCCAGGACACTGAAGCTAAGGACCGGGACCAGCCCACTGGCTCCCCTAAGGTGCCTACTGCTTCTTCCCTGGCCAGCCAGGTTGTCTCCAGATAGTCCTCCCTTCCAGGAGGCGGGAGGTGGCTGGGTAGGCTGGAGGCCCAGCACACGCTTCCGCTGTGAGCCGAGCGCCTGGGTCCAGGTGGGAGGGGGCGAGACGGGAGGGCGTGTCTCTGCAACCTTGGTGCATGGGTGACCTGCTTTTTTGTGAGCGTGTGTCCGTGAGCTGCAGAGCCCTCCTGCCCGCTCCCTTTGAGTCTCCGTTCTGTCTCTGAGCTGATTAACATGCTGACGTCCGTCAGGAGATCGCGTCACTTTTGGTCTCCCGGTAGCCCGGCAGCTGAGATGTATTGTTCTGGACTTGTCCGCTGCACGGCTGCAGAGGGCCGTGGCCGGCAGGGAAGGAGGGATTATGTTGTTCTCATCTGGCTTCGGCTGCCTCGCCGGCCCGTCCAGCCGTCCCCTGTTCCCAACTGCCACACAGCAGATGTGGGGGGCGAGGTCAGCCTGGGAGCTGGGGACCTGCCCATCATCTTCACGTGAATGTCTTCAAGGCTATTTCTGGCCTCGCCATTATCCCAACGGCTTCGGGGGATAAATATAGACGCGGATTGAAAAGCCCCAGTGGCAGGCAGGCAGGACTGAGAGTGTGCGGACGGGGTGCGTGGCTATAAATAAGTCTGTTAGAACACCCCCCAGCCACGCCGCCACCAGCCGTGTGTGGAAAGACAGGTTTCCTTGCCGACTCCCTCCCGAAGCCCACGTGTGCCTGGGGGCCCCGGGTGGGAGAGGAGGGAGGGGGAGGGTGCAGGTCTGTCGGGACCTTGTGCAGAAGGGCTAGCGGCTGGGAGCTGCTCCTTAGAGTCACTTACAAAGGGGAATGGCCAGTGGCCCCCGCGGGAGTCCCAGGGACAGCTGCGTGGAGGGACAGTGTGTTGTGCTAAGAACCGTGGCGTTCAGCGTCCTCACCGGGGCTCAGTCTCCCCAAGGCCCGGTTCCTGCTGCAGAGCTGCCCGCAGACCAGGACTGGGCCGTGGATGCTTCTGGGGCCCCGGCGACAGCGTGGCTTTCTCAGGCCTCACTCCCAGCTCCTCTTCTGCTTCCTCCCTGCCGGGACCCCGCTCCTGATCGGAGCAGGGCTTTGTTTGTCCTCTGCTTCCTGGTCCTCACTGCTCAGTTGAGGGGGTGACCCTTGTTGAGGCTGGAGTTACAGGGCCAGGGGTCCAGTCGTTCCCTGGCCCTTTCCTTTCCTCGCTTGGTCCTCCTTCCTGCCCGTGTCCCCGCTGCATCCTCCTGGCAGGAGCAGGTAGCTGGGGCCGGCGTAGAGCGAGGAATGGGGCGCGTGCCCAAGAGATACTTCTCCTGGAGGAGGAGAGCGGTCGGTGAGCTGGCAAGAATCCTGGGCGATCCCCGTGAATAAAGCGTCGTTGCTGTGCGGTCACTGAGCCCAGGAAGCGGCCTCCTGCGGGCCTGCTGAGGGCCGGAGTGTGCGGGCAGGGCTGGCGCGGAGGTCACACCTCATAACACTGTCTGCGTAGACGGTGCCCCGCGTGCTGGCTGTCTGGACCTGGGGAGTGGGCAGCTGCTGCGTGGAGGTGTGGCCAGGCCTGCGGGGGAGGAGGGGTCTGTGCCCCTGCCCCGTGGTTATCCTAGAGCGCACGGCTTTAACCCCGAGTGTGGGCTGGGAGCTGAGGCGAACCGGGTCTGATGAACCCCCACTCTCGAGCTCCTCGGCCACTGGAGGGGACAGAGTTGGCCCGTGGTGGTGCCTGTGCCACGTGCCTGTGGGGGGGAGCAGGGAGCCTGGGGGAAAGGCCTCGGGTGCTGGTACTTGGGTTCACCCCATGTAATTTAGCCAACTTCACCCCACAGCTGAGGTGGGGTCCGCATAATCGGGGAGGGTCTTCCCTGCAGAAGGAACAGCCCATGCAAAAGCATGGAGGCACGGTGGGTCCCACGACGAGTCTGGTTAGGGGGTGTGCTGGGAGGCCAGGCGGGGCGGAGGGAAGGAGCCAGGTATGTGTGGGGAGGTCGTGCTGGTTAAGGAGTGTGGATGGCCTCTTGAGAGTGGAGGGGGAGCGTGGAGGGGCTTTCATCCAGGAATGTCATGCTCTGAGGTGGCTCAGAAAAGGGCTTCATGTGGATGACAGGTTGGAGGTGGGGGAGGAGGGGCAGGCTGAGGGCAGCGTAACGAAATCTTGCTTTGTCGAGTGCGGACCTGAAAGATTTTGTTGTGTTTCTAACTGAGCCTGCGCAACCAGGACGTACGCGTGCGGGTGCGCGCCCGAGAAAGTGGCGTTTCCCAAGATGGCAGTGCTGAGCTGTCTGCAGGCGCCCGGCACGGAGCCACCATCACTCCCCTTGTCACCAGAGAGGTGACTTTGTCCAGCAAAGTTTGGCCACCTGCCCGGGTCTGGAGCCTAGATAAGTGACCCCCAAGGGGCTCAGCCCATGACCCGGGGTTCCCTGCAGCTCCGAATCAGCCAGCTGTAAAGAGATGTTAACGTGTGGCTCTGAGCATCCCCTCCCCCTGCCACTGCCCTGCCCTCCTCACCCCAGTGCTGATGAGTCCTAGTACCCCAAAAGAGAAGTAACTCTGAAGTGTTGTTTGACGGAAAGATAAACATGTTTGCCTAAGCGAGCCGCAGGACCCAGAAGTTAATCTGCTCATGTAAATATTTTCATGTATTTATGATTCAGCGGGTAGATTTGACAGAAGAAAGGAGAGATTTGCGTGGCCCTGACCCTGCCTTCGGGGAAAGGGTGTGATGCCGAGTACGTGCGGCAGAGGCCCCAGGCTGCTCTGGAGCCCCGGTGTCTGTCTGCAGGGACTGAGAAGGTCAGGGCCAGGACGCTCCCAGAGGCCGCGCAAGGCCGGCCTCCACTTCTCCGATGGGGACTGGGAGGCAGTCGTTTCTGTCCTCAGCAGCGCCTCGGACACGACGTGTGTGGGTCTTCCACCAGGCAGCCCTCCAGTTATCTGTGGACACCAGCGCCCAGAGTTGGTGCACCCCCCACGGGTAAGGGCTCGGTCCATTTCAGATGCCGGTCGATCCCAAGCGATGGGTCCTGGGTTTCCCGCCCTTCTATCCAACATGGCTACAAAGCTGGTTTGAGAATTTGCTAGAATGGTTCCCAGAATTCGAAGCATTTGCTGATGTTTGTTGGCTTATTATAAAGGGTGCAGTAAAGGACACAGAGGCACAGCTGGATGAAAAGGAGAGGTCCAGAGGGGCCCCTGTGGAGTGGGAGAGTGCCCCCCTTCCAGATGTCAGCCTGGAGGCTCTCTGAGCCCTGCGGTGTAGGGTTTTTATGCACCGATGATGGTGCTGTGATTAGTTCAGTCTCTAGCCCCTTCTCCCCTGCTGGGGGTGGGGGACGGGGAGGCAGGGCTGGTCACTGGGGCTTCCTCCGGAGTGCAGCCTCCAGCTCATTAGCATACAAAAGACACTGTTATCTTTCAGGAAATCACAGGAGTTTTAAGAGCTCTGTGGCCAGAAAAGGAAGCAAAGACCAAATATGTGTTTTTTATTATAGCACAAGATCACCAGGAGGAAACTGATCTCCCAGTAGGCTGGGTGAAGGGACCTGTGTTCAGAGGTACCTGAGGTGCTCAGCGACAGGGCTGGGCTTTCCCAGGGCCTCACCCAGATCTGCGGGGCCTCCTCTGGGGTCAGTCCTGGCACCTGCGGAAGGCACTTCCTTCCTGGCCCGAGAGGCTGGAAAGCTGAGGGCACGCGCTTGGCCCTTGGGGACCCCCAGAGGTGCTCCTGTACCCACTCTATCTTGCCTTGTCCCCTGCCCTGCGGATGTCCCGCCCTTGCTGGTGGACCTGGCCCAGGCTTGGCTCTGTCACCCACCTGCTTCCCGTTGGGCCTCATGAGCCCAGCAGGGCGGGTGGTCCATGCCCGGCTCGCGTGGTCTGGAGGGCAGACCTGGAAGGTGCCCGGTTGAGGTCCTGAGCCTTAGGGACCACACCTGCATTTGGATTCTGCCAGGTGCTGTCCCCCTCCGAGCTTTGTCAGTCAGACTCTGCAAAACGGAAATTGTAACATGTCACCTCCTGGAGTTCGAGGGAGGGTGAAAGAAACCACGTCCGGGCAGGCGAGCTAAATAATGCGTGTCGCTGGCCTGACTCGCCCAGCTCAGCTGCCCTTTGAAGGAGCCAGCAGCGACCCCTCCATGCGGACGCAGAAGTGAGGGCCAGGGGCGTGCTCGGAGAGGCCGGAGCAGCTTCCCCAAGCCCCTGGCCCCCACAGCCGTTCCCTAACCGGTCACCGAGCCGAGATGGCCCCCTCGGAATGTATGGTCAGGTTGGCAAGGCTGAGATGAGATGAAGTAAGTCCCCTGGCTCCGTGGACAGCTTGTGACCCTGTAATGTGGGCGAAGGCAACCACCGCCCGTGGCGGGGTGAAACTGGGCCCATTTGACAGTGTTTTGGGGTGCACTTGCCCTGGCCAGGCTTTCACACCGTCCCCCTGTCTGCACTGGGCCAGCTGCAGCCTCAGACCCCAGGCTCTGGCTCGGGGCCCAGGCTTTGTCCTTGAGATGACCGCGTGCTGGTGGGGGCCGTCTCTGCCTCTGCAAACTCCAGACTCCTCACTGCGGACCCCGGTCTTCTCTGGCCACTGTCCTCCAACTCGTGCGATCCTCAGACCCCAGTGCCGGCAGGCAGGCGGGTGGGGGCTTGTCCAGGGTTCAGGGCCCCTGCCCCAGAATAATACACACTTTTGGTTCCTCTTGGCACCAAATGTCATCACTGCTGTCGCTGCCATTGTCTCAGCAGAGGTGAGAGAGGCACGGCCATCTGTGGTCAGACCCTGTGCTCACAGGGCACACAGACCCTGTGCCCACACGGCCCACAGACAGGCTGGAGGCCTATGTGTTGTTGCCTTTGGGCTCAGGGTTGGGGGCTCTAAAGATGGAGAGCAGCAAGGGCGCCTGGGTGGCTTGGTCAGTTGGGAGTCCTACATCAGCTTGGGTCATGATCTTACGGTTTGAGAGTTCGAGCCCTGCATTGAGCTCTGTGCTGACAGCTCAGAGCCTGGAGCCTGCTTCCGATTCTGTGTCTCCCTCTGTCTCTGCCCCTCCCCTGCTCACTCTCCGTCTCTCTCAAAAATAAATAAACATTAAAAAAAAAAAGATGGGGAGCAGCAGTTTCTTCCCAGGGCCACTACCACCTGTTCTTTGGTTCCTGGGGGGGCGGCGGCAAGGAGAGCCGCATCTCCTTGTTTTCCTCCAAGTGCTGGCCCCGGAGGAACTGACGATCCTCTGAGCGATGGTCACACCAGCCAGGGGGCTGCGGGGTGAGGGCGGAGGGCAGGGCTCGGGCCAGGGGGGCCTCTACTTCAGAGCTTCTTCCATCAGTGTTAACAAATTCTGGTCTTATTTTTGTGTGTTTTATTTTTATTTACTTATTTTTTTTTTAGTGTTTATTTATTTTTGAGAGAGAGAGTGAGCAGAGGAGGGGCAGAGAGAGGGAACACAGGATCCAAAGTGGGCTCTGAGCTGTCAGCACAGAGCCCGACGCGGGGCTGGACTCAGGAACGGTGAGATCATGACCTGAGCCAAAGATGGATGCTCAACTGCTTGAGCCCCCCAGGCGCCCCCATTTCTGCATGTTTTAAATAACAGCATTATGGAGACATAACTCACACCCCCTACAGTTCACCCATTGAAAGTGTGCAAATTCAGTGGTTTTTAGTACAATTGACCCTTGAACATCACAGGTTTGAACTATCCACTTATACATGGATTTTTTTTGGGGGGGGGGACAGATCTGTAAATGTATTTTCTCTCCTGAATTTCTTAGTAATTTGTTTTTTTCTCTGGCTTCCTTTGTCATAAGAATACAGTATTTAATACATAGAACGTACACCAAATCCGTGTTAATGGACTGTTGTGTCACCAGTCAGTCTTCCGGTCAGCAGTAGGCTGTTAATAGTTATGTTTCTGGATAGTCAAAAGTTATACACAGATTTTCAATCCCTCGGGGGGGGGGGCGGGGGCGGTGAACCCCATAAGCCCTGTGTTGTTCAGGGGGCAGCTGTATGCTCACGGGGGTCTGTAATCATTGCCACAGAGACTTTTAGGACGTCACCACCCCTGGACACCTCCCCCGTTGCTCCCTGCCCCCGAGCCCCTGGCAGACTCGCATCTGCTTTCTGCCTCCGCGGACTGGCTGTTCCGGACATCCCCTGTGAACGGAGTCATGCACTGTGTGGCCTTCTGTGACGGGCTTCTTCACTTAGTGTCACGTTTCCAAGTCTAGTCATGCTGTGGCCCGAGTCAGTGTTTCATTCGTTTTTACGGCGGAATGATGCCCGTTGTATGGATGGGCCACATTTTGGTTTTCAACTTCTATTTTTTATTTTTATTTTTCCCTTTATTTTAAATTTCTAAAAAATGTTTATTCCATTTAGAGAAGCGAGAGAAATCCAATGCACGCAGGGGAGGGGCAGAGAGAGAGGGAGACACAGAATCGGAAACAGGCTCCAGGCTCTGAGCTGTCAGCACAGAACCTGATGAGGGGCTCAAACCCACACACTATGAGATCATGACCGGAGCTGAAGTCAGACACTTAACCAACTGAGCCACCCAGGTGCCCCCTACTTTTATTTTTCAAGGGAGAGAGTGAGTGAGCAAGCAGGGGATATGGGCAGAGGAGGGGAGAGAGAGAGAGAAAAAATACTTTTTTTTTTTTTGATAAGTTTATTCATTTTGAGAGAGCCGGGAAGGGGCAGAGAGAGAGGATCCTAAGCAGGCTCCACACTGTCAGTGCAGAGCCCAACATGGGGCTTAAATCCATGAACTGTGAGGTCATGACCTGAGCTGAAATCGAGTCAGACGTTTAACCGACTGAGCCATTCAGGCGCTCTGAGAGAGCCAGGGAGAGAGAAGAGAGAGAAGGAGAGAGAGAATCTTAAGCAGGCTCCACACCCAGCGCGGACTCAATCCCATGACCCTGGAATCATGACCTGAGCCAAAATCAAGAGTCAGACGCTCAACCGACTGAGCCACCCAGCCACCCTTTAGTAAAGGGTGATTTTCCATCTCAAGCAGAGTTCTGAACGGCTGAGGGGATCAGGGGACCGTTTAGTAGAGAATATGAACAGCACAAACCGCAGCTTCCAAGAGAGGCCCCCGACGGTGGAGGGTGTCCTTTCTCTGAGCAGCCGCCGGGGAGGGAGAAGAAGAATTAGGAGACCCGGAGCAGATCTCCTGGTGGTTTTTCTTTCCTCTTTCCATGTGAGGCAGAGGATACTAGGCCTCTGCCAAGGAGGTGGTGTCTCTGAAGGAGGCCTGGGTCCCATGGCTGGAGCCCTGGGGCGTGTATGCCCCAAGGTCTTGCTTTGAGGTGGCATCTCTGGCCTCAGGGAGCCTTATGGGCGGATCTAGAAGGAGGCCGGATTAGTGCCTGGTTGATCACATGCCAGGGATTAGGGGAGAGCAGTTAAGCATTTGTTGAATCTCGCTCTAATTGTCTCCTCTTTCCGAGCAGAGTGACTAGTAGCCCCCTTGTGTAAGGGCGCGGCGCGGCAGGGCTCCCTGGCGTGGAGACAGAGGCACCGTACCTGCCTCTCAGCTCTTTGCAGGCCCCACCTGAGCCTGGCTGGTGCTGAGGTGCTCAGGTTACAACCAGGGGCACTGGGAAGGGCACAGGGAAGATTCTGTAGCAGGCGGGGTCTGCTCCACCCCCCACCCCCCAAGCGTGAGTGCAGAGCGGAGGAATTCTCCACCAAGCCGCTCTCCTGCAGGGCCGCCTCCCGTTCCAAAACTACGCAGCAGGGCAGGGCGGCGTGGCGACGCGGCTCCAGAGGCAGGCGCCCCGCTGGACGCTTTGTGCACTGAATTTCATTTCACTCTCGCATCAGCCCTGCAAGGCGGGGGTGATAGATGAGGGCTGCTCTGTGCAGGGAGTTCTCTTCGCTTGTGAGTGGATGGGGGTGGCTGTTAATGTCCAAGGCCAGAGTCCTCCATGCAGGGCAGCTGGCCCAGGGAGCAGGGCCCATCTTCGTCGGTATTTCAGGCTGGTGAGGATGTGGGGTGAGGCCTCCTGGGTCCGACAGCCAGGCTCCTGGAGGCTCCAGGTTGACGGCCTGCCTGGGGATTGTAATGTGTGAGTCTTTTAAAATTAAGACTGGGTGGCTCAGTCAGTTGAGCGCCTGACTTCGGCTCAGGTTGTGATCTCACAGTTTGTGGGTTCAAGCCCCACATCGGGCTCTGCTCACAGCTCAGAGCCTGGAGCCTGCTTCAGCTACTGTGTCTCCCTCCCTCTCTCTGCCCCTCCCCCGTTCATGCTCTGTCTCTCTATATCTCTCAAAAACTGAATAAACGTTAAAAACATTTTTTTAATAAAATTGAGGCGCTTTGCTGGCCCAGATTGTGGAGCATGCAGCACTTGATCTCGGGGCTGTGAGTTCAAAACCCCACGTTGGGTGGAGAGATACCTTGAAAATAAAATCTTAAAAAATAATAATAAATAAAATATATCCGCAGGGATGCCCCTTGTGTGTTTCAGAGACGGCACTTCCTGCGTTTGGGCCTTAAACACATGGTGACGCGGCCTCTGTGTACCCTGCCCCACACCGCGCACCCCCACCCAGGCCTGTGCAGGGGGAAGGGTAGCGAGCATCGAGAACATCATCCCTACGTGGAGAAGTTGGATTTATGGGCTTAACAACCTCCCTCGCCCTCTGTGGTGGAGGACCAAGTGGGCAAAACCGACGAGCCTGTTTTCTCAGGCAGAAGGCGGCTCTCGCGCCGTGGTTTGCACCTGTGCCCTCCCGCCTTGGAGCAGCTGCTCCTGGGGTCACTCGTGGCTTGGGCGCTTCTGGAAGCCTGCCTCCTGATGAAATGGCTGTAGAAGGTGATTCTGCCGCCAAGTCAGGACCCCCGGGGCAGGCGAGGAGGCCAGTCAAGCGAGGAAGCGCTCCTGGCTGTTCCTGCGAGGCACCCGGGGGCTGGCGGCCTGGCCCTGGCAGCGAGGGGGTGACCGTGCGAGTGCCCCCACCCCGTGCCATGTCTCGGGAGCCGCTGTCCTCCCAGGTGCCTGCAGCCTGACCTCCCCGCTCGCCGCCAGCTCGTGCCCCCGCTCTGAAGGGGCACGGCCGCCCCCGCAGAGAACTCGAGTCTGGCAGGAGTGGTGGCTGCTGATGCCCCGGTGCCCGTGCTGGGTGCTTCTGTCTCGTTACCTCCCTTCATCTTCACAAGGACCCCAAGTACACGCCTTTATTAACCTTATTTTATACACGTGGGAACACTGAGAGGCGAGGGGACGTGGCTGGGCACTGCCAGCCTGGCTTTGGATCCCCTTTGGAGGCTCCGCTGCCCAGTGGGAGGGGGGCCCCAGGGTCCCCGGGGAGGACGGAGCACCTGCCAGAGCTCAGTTTCTACACGTGCGGAAAGAAGAGGGACAAGCTGGCCTCCCCAGTCTGCCCTGAGGATAAAAGGAGATGGGCTGGGACGAGGTTAGGAGCTTCTGAGGGGGCCCCCACTGGCCTCTGTCGCCCATGGATGTTGGGGGGAGGATGGGGTGTGACGGCCGAGGCACTGTGTGGTATATGCTGTCCTCTCTTGCTCTGGAAAGCCGCCTACCATGTCCTGAGGACGGACCAGCCACCCCCTGGAGAGGTCCAGGGAGATGGGGAGGGAGCGAGACCTCTAGCCCACAGCCAGCACTACCTTCTTGGTTCTGGGAGGCACTTCCCGCTTCCAGCCCCAGTCAGGGCTTTGGTGTCCCTGCAGCCCTGGGCAGCACCTTGACAGCGACCTCACGGGAGATCTGGAGCCAGAACCACCCAGCTGAGCTGCTCTTAGAGTCTTGAGGCATAGAGACAGTATGAAACTATAAATGTTCTTTTTTTTTTTTAACATTTCTTTATTTTGAGAGACAGAGGTGGAGCGTGAGCGGTGGAGGGGCAGAGGGAGAGGGAAACACAGCATCGGAAGCAGGTTCCAGGCTCTGAGCTGTCAGCACAGACACAGGGCTTGAACTCGCGAGCCGTGAGATCGTGACCTGAGCCGCAGTCAGACTCTTAATCTACTGAGCCCCCCAGACGCCCCTAAATGTTGATTGTTGTAAACCACTAAGTTTGGGGTAATTTGTTACCCAGCCATAGACAGCCAACACAGAGTGCCACACATGCTGTTTCCTTTCTGCTGTTCCTCTGAGTCCTTTCTGTTCGTGGGGCCATCTCATCTTTCCGGTGGCCGCAGAGATGCCCACTGGTTGGCTCTCCCTCATAAATGCAGGTCTGTTGGCTGGCAGCAAGGCCTTTGCAGAGAGCACTGTGGTTCGTCACAGCCAGAACCCAGAGATCATGTCTGCTTTGCCAGGACCCGGAACCGGCCATCCTTGGCCGGAGCTCAAGGGCCGGTAGGGAGGTGAGAGGGTTCAGGGAGGCAAAGGGGACGGAGGCCTGTCGCACAGGTCAGTGGCTAATCCGGTGGTTTCTCTGCTTTTGTTTGCATGTGTGCTTTTGTGGAAGGTGAGGCAGGGATGTTCCGGAACTTTTCAGTCTGAGGATGGGAGGAAGGTTTGTGTTCTGGCTTTCTCCCCAACGTTGTCTCTCTCTTCCCTTGGCTTGTGACCGAGTGGTTCCCCTTTCCCTGGGCGGGTCTGCAGCGAGCAAGGCCTGGGCCCGTCGGAGAACCGAGGGCGGCGCTGGCCTCCGCAGGACAGGGCTCTGGACTGGCGGCAGGGGCGGCCGGACGTCAGAAGGCCGCGGGAGGAAGGCCGGGAAGGTGCGGGCCGGGCAGCGAAGCCTGGGTGTGGTTGGCCTTCATGTGGGAGCCAGGCGGGCTGGCTGGCTGGTCTGAAGCACTGGCCCGGCCTGAGGGCAGCGTGCACACAGCCTCTGCCAGCCGTGCCCCTGCTGCTGGCACAAAACACTCAACCGAGCTGGCCTTGCCACTTTTAAGCTAGGGCGTTTCAGACCAACAGCCTGACGTCCAGTGCCCGGGGAGGGGGCAGGGGGAGTGGAGACAGTTTTACAACTTCAGGCTTCTCCAAGTTTGCACACAGGGGCTCAGATATTCCCTGTGTGATGCCTCCGCAAAGTCCGGTGCCTGCTGTGTCCTGAAGGACTTGTCCTGGACCTTCTCAGTCTCCAGAGAAAGTCAGATGACTTTATGTGGGATGAGGAGAGAGACCACCGTGTTCAACTTGGTTTGGTCTGCTCCGGCTTGTTGACTCTGTACGTGCCTTTAAACTGTTTTAAAAATGTATGCTTATTTGGTTATTACTTTTTAAAAATTATTTATTTATTTATTTTGAAAGAGAGCATGTGTGCAAGCAGGGGAGGGGCAGAAGGAGAGGGAGACAGAGAGAATCCCAAGCAGGCTCCACACTGTCAGCCTGGAGCCCGATATGGGGCTTGAACTCACAAACTGTGAGATCATGACCTGAGCTGAAACCAAGAGTCAGATACTGAACTAACTGAGCCACCCGGGCGCCCCAAATGTTTGTTTATTTTTGAGTGACAGAGAGAGAGAGAGAAGGAAATTATGTGTGTGCAAACAGGGGAGGGGCAGAGAGAGAGGAGGACAGAGGACTTCCGTGCTGACAGAATAGAGCCCCATGTGGGGCTCGAACCCATGGACCATGAGATCATGACCTAAGCTGAAGTCAGACCCTCAGTTGACTGAACCACCCAGGCTCCCCGTACGTGCTTTTAAAACATTTGTTGTATGTCTTTCATTGTCTAGTTATCCATAATTAACCCACTCAACAGCTTATTAAAAAAAAACACACACACACATTTTATTGAGCTCTAACAAACATCCAGAAAATGTACAGATATTAAGTATACTGCTGGTGATTTGTATAGACTGCCTCCAGACCGACTGACAGGGACATCATCGTCCCCAGAACCTCTGCCACGTGTCCGCCAACCACCTTACCTCCTTCTCCTTCTCCTTCTCCTTCTTCATTTCTTTAGAGAGAACAAGCAGGGGAGAGGCAGAGAGAGGGAGACAGAGGATCTGAAGCAGGTTCTGTACTGACAGCAGCAGACCCGATGTGGGGTTCGAACTCACAAACTGTGAAGTCATGCCCCGAGCTGAAGTCAGATGCTTAACTGACTGAGCCCCCCACACTCCCCCCATCTTCCCTTCTAAGGCCATCGGCAGTTTTTGAACTCTACTCACACGCCGGACATTGTTCTGAATCCTGGAGACTCAGCAGTGAAAAAGATAAACTGGTCGGGCTAAATGCCAGGAAGAAAATAAGAGAAGAGTGGAGAGAGAGTGGGGTGGTAGGGGTGTTGGATAGCACAGTCAGAGAGGACCTCCTGTAGAAACCTACATAGACCTAGGCAACCAGTCACGTAACGTGTGGGAAAGAAGGACCAGCAGGTGCAAAGGGCCTGAGGTAGAAGTGTGCTTGGCAGTTTTGAGGAAGAGTGGGGAAGCTGGGGTGGCTGGAGCTGAAGGAGACAGAAAAGGTTCTGGGGGATAAAGAGTCAGGGGCCCAGTGTTGGAAGACTGGGAGGCCATGGTAGAGACTGGTCTTGATTCTGAGTGTGAAGGGAGCGCTGGAGGGTTTGAGGTAGAGGAGTGACATATCCTGTTTACAGTTTTAGGTGCTCACTTGGGCTGCCCTGGGCTGGTGGCAGGGAGGCCACATAGAAATCCGGTGCCGCAGGGGCCTGCCCAGCACAGCGGTCACTGAGGAGGGCTGCACATGACCTTTAGCAAGTGGCCTAGCGGGGGTGAGTCACCTTTGTAGAGGAGTTGAAAACAGCTCGCCCTTCAGCTGTGTGGTGAGGACCCAGGTCTCCCTGGGCGGGTGTGGGCTCTCAGGTGTCCCTGGGGTCTCTGAGCTGCTGGGAAGGCAGAGCCGGGCATGGAGGCACCCCTGCCCTCCTGCACCCCAGCCGCGCTCTGAGGGAGTTAATGCACTCTCGGTGCTGACCAGCGCAGCTGGCGGGGTGGGGCTAAGTACGTGGATCTTGGGCTTGACACTGGAGACCTCGGGAGAAACCAGGCCAGTGCGGCCCTGCTGTGGGCTTCCCCACGGGACCTGCTCTGAGAACTTGACCCCCGGCTTCTAGGGACTCACGTAGTCCAGATGTCAGGGCTGCAGATGCTGGGCGGGGGGGGTCTAGCTCTGCTTGCTTGGGGCTCCTCTCTGTGCCTCCCTCCATCACTCCCGCCCTCCTCCCTCCATCACTCCCGCCCTCCTCCCTCCTTCACTCCCGCCCTCCTCCCTCCCTTCTCTCCTTGTCCCTCCCTGCCTGCCTTCCCTCCTCCCTCCCTTCTCTTCTTCCTCCCTTCCTTCCATCTTTCCCCTCTTTCCTTCCCTCCTTCCTTCTCCCTTTCCTCCCTCCCTCCCTCCATCTACCCCCACCTTCCATCCATCCTCAGAAACCTTGTCTTTCCCCAAACAGAAATTCTGCCCCCATTGAGCACTCCCCTCTCCCTATCACCACCCCGCTCCTTTCTGTCTCCTTGAATCTGCCAATTCCAGGCACCTCCTATAAGTGGAATCCCAAAGAGTTTGTCCTTTTGTGTCTGCCCACTGTCACTTAGCATAATGCTTTCAAGGTTCGCCCATGCTGCTGGGGGTGGACGTTTTAGAAACAAGTGGGGTGTCGGCCCTGCATGCCTGCCCTGCCCCAGAAGCTACTAGAAACAAAGGGGAAGAGCGGGGCAGGTGCTGGATAAAGTTGCTCGTGTCGTCCCCACGCCCCGAGGGCTTGGGCTCCGACCCCTGGCATCACCGTCTGCGCGTCTCCGGTCAGTGGGCACACCGAAACCAAGGCCCCACCCCACATTTCATCCTCCCTGGTGGGAGATTCATTCACCTTGGCTCCCGGGTTATGTACTCATGCGCTTCCCAACTCAGGCTCATTTTTCTCCTCTGTGAAATGGGTCTCATGCCCTGACTCTCAGGTCACCTTTGACCCGATCTGGCCGGCTTCCCACAGCCAGCCTGGACCTGACCCTCGCGCGCCAGGCTGACCGTGGGCAGGAGGGGGAGGAGCGCTTCTCAGGCTATGACTTTTTTATTTATTAAAAATTAATTAAGGGACGTTGATGTATCAGGACTTAAGAGGGGCTGACAGGTCACATGGTCTCTGAAAGCATAGGGCTGGTAATCCATTTAAAAAAACATTGTCTTCTTCTTTTTAATTTAATGGAGGAAATCATTAGCTGGGAAATTGGTAGAACTGATTTATTCCTGTTTTGGGGAGGGGGAATGGAAGAGAAAATCTGCTCTAATTGCTGCTTGTTCTAGAAATATGTCAGCAAATATTCCCATTAGCTAGGCTGGGTATGGGCGGAGGCAGAACACTGAGATTTCTTCCCCGCATTCAAGTCCTGCCCTGAGTGGGGGCAGGGGCTGGTTCTGGGCCCAGGTGGGTGGTGCCCCTGTCCTCATGTCCACGGTGACACATCTTAGAAGTCTCAGCAGACCTGCCTGGGCCCCGGGGGCACATCCTGTCCTGTCGAGCCCCAGGGATCTCCTCCTCAAGTCCTCATTCCCAGGGACCAGGGACCAGGGGACCCCCGTCTGGGAAAAAGGACTACGTGCCTCTTGGGCTCCGTCCGGTTCCAAGGAGAGGCAGCTGGGTTCACCCTAAAAATAACCAAACATGCAAACAGCTTCAAAACATGCAAATGTTTTTCATATCTGTGGGCCAAATAATTTAAAGGTACAGCTGTTTTTCCAGTGTCCCAGTCTGCTTGTTTTCCCTCGAGTGGGGTGGAGCTCTAGCCTGGCCCGGGGCACTTCTGGGGTCACTGTCTTCCAGCGCAGTGACCTGGCTGAGGTCTAGCTACACGCTTCTGGCACCTGTCTTCTTGTAGACGCCTTCTGCCTTGGGGGCACCCCAAATCTGGCGAGAGGTGAGCACCCCCTTGCATTGTCTGTCACCCCTTCAGGCTTGCTGCACGTGTGAAGGGGTCCGCCTAATTCCATTTCCCAAGCTCGTCCGGCCCAGACCGGACCATAGGTTAATGAGTTCGCAGAGAGTAGGAGGCTCTAAATAGGCAGGCAGGATGTGGAGAAGGTGAAAGGCAAGGGACCACCGAGGTCAGGAGCCTCAGACCCTCAGACGGACCCTCGTCTCCTAAATCCACGCCAGAGATGGCTCCTTGGCTGGGTTCACCAACCCCCACCCCCCACCACTCTCTCTCCCGGCGGAACCTGAGGCTCCAGGCCCTTGCTCACCTTTGACTCGGACTCTCCTGCCGCCTGTACGGAACTAGCTACTGTGAGCCTTCAAAGCACATTGTCACGTCCATGGCAGGGGGACTCTGTCTGCTCCTGTGAAACCCTCTCATAGATTTGCCACCTCTGGGCAGAAAGCCCATCAAGTGGGGAGTCCTGTGGTGCGGGCCCAGACCCGTGGGTCACCTCCGAAAAGTCTTTATTCATGCATTCATTCGTTCATTCGTTCATTCAAAAGATTCGTTCAGTTGCCGGCTGGGTGCCAGGTGCTCTTATAGGCCCTGGGGGGGACAGCAGGGAATACAGCCAGCCCATAGCCTGCCCTCCTTGAACCTCTTGTTCCAGGGGGAGAGACAGTTTTGTTTTTAAAAAAGAACATGCCGCGCCACGGATGGGTCTGGAAGACATGCTGAGTGACAGAAGCCAGACACAAAAGGGCAAATACTGCATGATTCCCCTTCATGAGAAGCTGGAGGAGTCAGTTTCACAGGGACAGACAGGGAGGCTGCAGGGGGCTGGGGACCGGGAATGGGGGGTCGGTGTGCAAAGGGGACAGAGCCTCAGTTTTGCAAGATGAAAGAGATGTGGAGATGGATGGAGGTGACGGGTGCACAGTACTGTGACTGTACTTCATGCCACTGGCCTGGACACCTAAAAATGGGTAAGATGGCAAATTTGATGTCACACATTTTACCACAATTTTTTTAAGTTTATTTATATTTGAGAGAGAGAGAGAGAGAGAGAGAATGAGAACCAGCAGGGGAAGGATAGAGTGAGACAGACAGAGGATCTGAAGGAGGCTCCGTGCTGACAGCAAAGAGCCTGATGTGGGGCTTGAACTCACAAGCAGTGAGATCATGACCTGAGCTGAAGTCAGACGCTTAACCGACTGAGCCACCCAGGTGCCCCTGTATTTTACCATTTAAAAAATAAAAACAGCAGGAGAAAGAAAAGTAGGTAGTATCTTCGATAAGGCTCAAGCTGTGCAGTATCTGAGGAGGGTCAGGGGGATGCTGAGTTGGGGTTAAGGGTCAGAAGGGGCCCAGAGCAGAGGCTGCAGGAGGGGAGGGGACAGGGCAGGCGGGTGCTAATGCTGGGGAGGCCGGCAGGGTGGAGCCTGAGTGGGTGAGACCAGGCCATTTGGGGCACAGGTTTGAAAGGGTGCCTGTGGCCTTCCTGTTGGGGGAGGCAAAGGCACTTGGGAGGCAAAGGGAAGGCTGTGCTGGGGGGCGGGGGGCGGACGAGCTGGGGCTCCTTGTCCTCAGCAGCATGTCTCAGCTCCGGGTGACCTACACTTATTCCTGGGCTCACACCCGGAGCGGTGGTTCTTTGCGTCACGTGTTTCTGGAGTCCTCCCTGTCACGGCCCAGATGTCACTTCTTCCGAATCCCCAGCGTGGGCGGCTTGGGGTAGGTCAGGGACAGGAGTGGGATGGCTTGGCTAGGCTTCAGCTCCTGTTCTTCAGGCTTTTGAAACTGCCAGGCCCCTGACCTGCCCGGGCAGGACTGCCCCCACCCCCTAGAATCGCCTCTGCAGAGGGGGGCGGGGCGGGGCTTGAGCCTCGACTCCTCCTGCCTTTCCTGTGCTCTTGTGCAGCTGAGTCTGGGTTTCCGCTTCTGCAAAGCGAGACGGTCGGATGGGAATCCGGTCTGGATTCCGGTCCAGACCCTGTGCCGGTGGACAGCATCTGCCGGAGCTGCTGTGTGCAATGGGAAGGTCTTCCTGGGCGCCCAGGCTGCGACCGGGGACCTTCTGCCTGTCCCCACAGGGGCCGCTGCTGCCACTTTAAGGAGTAGGGGGAGGGTCTGTTCCAATCCTGTCGCTGTAGCCCAGACATTCCAGGAATGACCTTAGGAGTTGCTGTGGGAAACGGCAGGGAGATGGGGTTCTAGAACTGGGGTCTGGGGCCAATAGGGGGCAGGAAGAGAGGCAGCGGTTCAAGGATCCACGTCATCGTGGAGTCCACCAAGTACACTCCCCAGCCGGCACCTGTTTTGTTCCCTCAGAGCCCAACCATGTGCCCCCTGTCCTTTTAGAGGGGCCTCTGGGGCCAGGCTGCAGACACAGGCCTGCTCCACGGCCCGGACTGTGCGGGGTAAGTAGGGAGAGGGAAGGGCGGAGGAGGAGGACCGTGCTTGTGTCCCGCCGTCCCCTCTCAACAAGTCCTTGGGGCCGTCTAGGGTGACCGCCACGAGCCCCACACGGCTACCTAATTTTAGTTTTGAATTAAAGTGAAGTAAAAGTACAGGTTTCCTTTCCCAGTCACAGGAGCCCCATTCCAGGGGCTCGGTAGCCGCACGGCGCCGGCGGCAGGCTTACAGGACGGTACAGACGGAACACCTCCGTCACCGAGGAAAGTTCTATTGAGCAGGGCCCATCTTGTTTCTGGCACAACCCCATGATGGCGACTGTTGCCCCCATTTTACTGATGAAAAAACTGAGGCTCAGGGAAGAGAATGACTTGCTAGCCGTGTAGGTGGTGGGTGCCAGAGGGTCCCAGAGCCCGGGTCCAGCAGGTCTCCGAGCACGGGTGTGGGGTTGCTGTGCTCACGCGTCCTGCCGCCCAGCGAGCCGCTTCTCAGGACCAACGAGGCCCAGGCCCACCTGCTGGCCACACGCAGGCTCGGGCCCCTGCCTCTGTGCTCTGCGACCCAGTGCGGGGCAATCTTTAATGAAGAGGCAAAGGAGCCTCCTCAGCCTGACCCTCGAGATCAGACCCCTCAGGAGGGACTTCAGGAGATGTCTTTGAAAAACTCGTTTTATTCGTTTATTTTTATGTTAAAAATACACGTATTTTAATATTTTATTTATTTTAGAGAGAGAGAAAGAGAGAGTCGGGGATGGACAGAGAGGGAGGGAGACAGAATCCGAAGCAGGCTCTGCACCGACAGCAGCGAGCCTGAAACGAGGCTCAAACTCACAATTGGTGAGATCATGACCTTGGCTGAAGTTGGATGCTTAACCCACTGAGCCACCCAGGCACCCCCCCTCCCCGAAAAACTCTTTTCAGAAGGGAGAGAGCTGGGGCGCCTGGGTGGCTCAGTGGGTTAAGTGTCTGACTGTTGCTTTTGGCTCAGGTCATCATTTCACAGTTTGTGGGATTGAGCCCCACGTCAGGCTCTGCACTAACAGCGCTGACCCTGCTTGGGATTCTCTTTTTCTCTCTCTCCCCCTCTCTCTGCCTCTCCCTGCTCGTGCGCATGCGCTCTCTCTCTTTCTCTCTCAAAATAAATAAATAAACATTTTTTTAAAATTGAGAGAGCAATAGCCAAAAGGTGGAAACAGCCCACATGTCCATCAAAGGCTGAATGTGTGTGGCATATCCACCCAATGGACTGCAGCTCGGCCACACAAAGAAATGAGGCTCAGACACCTGCTCCAACGTGGAACCTTGAGAACGTGATGCCAAGTGAAAGAAGCCAGGCGCGGGCCGCACACTGTACGAGTCCATTTGTGTGAAATGTCCAGAATAGGCGAGTCCATAGAGACAGAGAGTAGATTTGGTTGCCAGGGGCTGGGGGAAGGGGAAAGGGAAGTGAATGGTATCAGGCCTTGGGGTGATGAGAATGTTCTGGAACTAGATGGAGAAGATGGTTGCACCGCGTTGTGAATGTACCGCATGCCACTGAATTGTGTACTTTAAAACAGTTAAAACGGTAAATTTTAGGCTACGCATGTTTCGCCGCACTAAAGAAATGGCACAGAATGGCAGGATCTGGGTGGTGTGGGCAGGGGGTATCCTTTATCATGTTTCCAGCATTGCCCTGTGTTTGAACATTTTCATAATAAAGGGTCCAGGGGAAAAGACGGTGAAGGGGGGGCACCTGGCTGGTGCGGTTGGTGGAAGTGTGACTCTCGATCTCCGGGTTGTGGGTTCGAGCCCCACATTGGGCCTAGAGCTTGCTTACTTAAGTAAATAAGTAATAAATCCATAAATTTTAAGATAAATGAAAAGGCTGTGAAAGGAAAGTGTTTGCCGGGCTGTGGCCTCCAGGCATTGGCTACCTTTTGATCTTTTCTCTGGTGTCAGGGCCGCAGGGCCAAGCCCTCTGTGCTGGCTTCAGGCTTTGCTGGTCCACACTGGGGAGGGAGGAGAAGCGGGGTGTTGGCGGATGTACCCACTGTGGAGAGAGGGCTCCTGAGGTGGTAGTGTTTCCCAGTGCCCATGCCCCACGCTGTCCCCAGCTGTTTGGGTGTACCTGTGCTCCCAGGCATTGGGAGAGGGTGGCTGGGTTATCATCCTTGTTGTGAGGAATGGAGGCCCAGAGACACAGAGGCCCCAAGCCAGGCCTCCCGGCCCCCTCCCCGGCCCCATTGCTGCTGCTCAGAGCATGGGTGACCCAGTGGCAAAGGACCCCCCCAACCCCAGAGCTGGACTCTGCCCAGGAGCAGCAGGACCACAGCACGCAGGTGAGGGCATGTGTCTGCTGAGCTCCTGCCACCCCCCTCTGCATGGGTGGCCTGGACAAAGGAACCCTCCGCAGGGGACACACTTGTTCCCCAGGGTGGGCAATGTGACTGACGCTTCTGGGGCCCAAGACTTGGGGTTTGGCCCCTCTGATTTGTAGACATGGGGAGGCAGGTGGAGGTCAGCTTTGCCTCCCCAGAAGCCATGGCCCCAAGTGCTCCCAGGCCGTCGGAGAGGCTCCATCCCCAGCTCTTTGGCCTGCCCGGCAGTGACACCTGAGACCAGGCACAGCTCTCCTTGGCCGCAGGATGGAGCAAGGAGCCTCCAGCCCCAGACCCATTTTCCTGCCGGTGCTCAGGGCTCCTTGCCCCCCTGGGCTGCCTGGGGGCCGAGGCTGGGCGGGGAGAGGCTGCGCCCGGAGAAGGTGGGGATTGGCTCTCCGCTGACGCCTTCCCTCTGGCATATGGCTCCTCCGCCCGCCTCAGGCTCTGCCAGCGGCTCCCCCTTCTCCATGGCAACTTAGCTCAGTGGTCCCAGTGGAGGAGAGAGAACCAATTCTCCCTCTTCCCTCCCTCCCTCTCCTCTCCCCACCCCTTCCTCCTGGCCTCCCTTCCTCCTGCATCCCCGCCAGCCCTGGACTCCTGCATTGGCGGCCGTCGGTCTGTCCGGGGACCTCCACGCTCGGGCGTGCGCTCCTGCCCCCCGGGCATGGGCTGCTGGCGGAGCTGCGAGCCGGGGGTGGCTCCCTGAGGCCGGCAGGATGGGGAGCCCGGCCGACCTCCGCAGACATGGGGGGCTGCGGGCTGAGCCCCAGCCCAGGTCCTGCAGCGCGCAGCTCCGGCTCCCACACTCTGTCCCCCTTCTCCCCCTTCCTTACATTTTCTTCCTGAAAGGTAATGTTCTGCGAAAACTGTCACAGCCTTAGGACGGGTTTATTAGCAAGGAAGGCTCTGCCTGGTCACGTGGGCTGCTTGTTTTCTCCCAGTAGCTGGGATGGAGGGAGACGGGGAGGGAGAGGCATGGGCCGCCTCACTGCTGGGAGGGGGGCGCAGCAGAGTGGGGGCTTGGGGTCCCCCTTGGGGGCACCTATGAGTAGCCTGGCTCCTGCTTCCTGGCGC
This sequence comes from Mungos mungo, assembly GCA_004023785.1. Classification (NCBI taxonomy): domain Eukaryota; kingdom Metazoa; phylum Chordata; class Mammalia; order Carnivora; family Herpestidae; genus Mungos; species Mungos mungo. The sequence continues at coordinate 145,225 of PISW01001067.1, forward strand.
TTGGGGCCTCTGCGGTCCGTTGCACTTCCATTTTTCCATGTAATTGCTACACAGCACGGACTGTCCGCCTTCCTGGACCTGCTCTGACCAGAGGAGGGGACATTTCGAGACACACACGTGCACCCCAGATGGGCGGGGCTCCCAAGTGGCCCTCTCGGGGTTTGGATCTCTGCCTAGTTCTCTCTTACCTGAAAATGGAGTTCAGTGGGGGAATGTTGTGTCCCCGTAACCAAGAATTTCTGAGAGGATGGGGTGGCGAGGATCATCTGCTGGCAGTTTCCTGGCAGCACGGCCATCTGTTTGGGACAGTCCCTCAACCGAGTCTGGTTCAGGCAGGGTTTTAAGACCGCTGCCCAGTGGGTCGGCATTCTCCATCTGGTCATCCCTTTCTCCAGCCACAGGGCTCAGGATGGCTTCTGAATGGCTTTCCTGCAGTTTCCGGATTTGTACCCCAAGGGCGGGCAGCCCCCTCCCCTCTATGTCTGTATCCCCAGTGGCAGACGGACAGACCTCTCGTTGTCAACAAGAATATCTCCTATGTTGACGGAAAGTGAGGCCCAAAGAGAACAAATTGATCACCCAGTTCTTAGAAGTCACGGGTCGATCAGAGTCTGAGAAGAGGCCCTGTGTGATCTTTAGGAAGCGAACGCCCGGTGGCCTGACTCACGGGGAGGCCTCAGAGTTTGGTGCAGGTATGAGGGTCACAGCCCTAGACTCTGCTGGCAGCGCCCACGGCGGGGGGCTAGTGCCACAAGCATGTGTCTCAGAGTTGGACTCCTGGGCGCCTGGGTGGCTCCTGTCTTCCTGTCTGTTGTTTCGGTGTCCTCTCTGGCAGATTGCTTTACTAATGTCAGCCCGAGACAGGCCTCCCCGTCTGGTTCTGTGGCCTGGTTCTGTGGCCTGGCCTCTTCAAACTACATTTGCACAGCTCCCAAAGCCACGTTTCCCTCAAGCGGCCCCGCACCCTGAATTCTGGACGCTTCCCTTGACAATCAGGCCGGTTGCTCTTGGGCGGGCCGCGAATGCTCTGGAGTCGGCAGACGCCCGTGCTGTCTTGCTCTCCCTTTGCTCGGAGCCTGGAGTCTGTCACGGAGCCCCTCCTGGCATCTGGGCACTGTGCAGGCTTCTTAATGACATTACCCGCGTCTGGACTCTCTGGTTGGTTTGCTGTAAATTCTGATAAGTTTACGAGTCGAGCGATGGGCGGGGAGGCAGTGTGCTGGTTCGGTTTGGTTTTGGTTTGCTGGCGAACGGAAAATCTGATGTGACATGGAAAAGGTCCGCTCTGCTCTTGCTCTCAGCCTCCCGGGAGGCTGGCCCGGCGTGCTGCGGCGCGGGTGACTGTGCCCCGGGGTCTCCCGTGGGCATCCGGGCGGGGCCGTGTTGGTGATACTCGTGTGTGTGCAGGCGAGGTCAGCAAGCCCGAAAGTAGGAAAGGACGGCAGAGCTGCTGGCGTTGGAGGAGGGCAGCGCGCTCCGCGAGCCGCCTGCTTTCATCCCGAGTGAATGCCGAGTGCCCCGTGCCAGCCTCCCCCCGTGGCCCCCGGCACAAGGAGCCAGCCTCCTGTCGTAGCGTAATTGCACATAGCAGTGACTTACTTGAAAGCTTTGTAAAGAGCGGCAGAGGGTGTGAGAGCAGGTCGGAGAGGTGGGAGCCCGGGCTGCCGACGGCTCCAGCCAGAGAAAGTGTGGAAGGCTCATTCCAGGAAAAGTGGAGTAATCACCCGTTGGCTGGCTTTCAGGCGGTGAGCGACTCTCTCTCCTTTGGTTCCACGGGAGGACTGGGGTTCAGGGAAGGGTGCGGAGGGGAGCCTGGTGGTTCGCACAGACCTCGCGGAGCTCTGAAGTGAAGATCTGTGTTATTTTGCCCTGAGTGCCGGCGTCCAGCCCCTGAACTGTGCCAGGCAGGGTGGCAGCGCTGACTCAGAGATTCTGGGACCTGGGAGGTCCACCTGGGAGGCTGAGCCTGTGCCCCAACCCTGCTCTGCGCCCGGTGTGGAGAAAACCCGTTGGTGGTGGCTGTTGATCTTCAGCACACAAATGGTTTAAGAAAGTGAACGGGGGAAAAGAAGCTCGTGAACGTTAACAATCCGGTCTCTCTTGTGGTGTCCCTGACACACATGCACACTCACACATGCACACGCACACTGCCTGTCCACACGGGCAGTCACGCATGTGCAGCTGCACGCTCACACAGTCACACGCGTGCACACTCACACACCCATACACGCGTGCACACTGATGCACACAGAAAATGTGTCTATGCTTCCCCCGTCTGTCATCAGGGCTGCACGTATCAGTTGACACTGTGCTTGTGGTAATGTGATTGCCTGTGGACGGCCCCTGGTGTTGATAAGATTGTACAGCTGTCCCTCTGATGCACTGCTGTTTAGCTCCGTGTCGTACCTGTGAGGCACACCAGGCCGTTCCTGACCACTTCTGGAAAGAGCTGCCTTCCTCTCCAGCCACTCCTCTTTTCCATGCCCCCTGGGCTGCGTTGTCAGATGCATTACGGAGCCTGGTGCGGGTTTGAGTCTGCAGGGAAAGCCCCCGGCTGCCAGCTTTCCATCCTGAGCCTCTGGGTGTCTCAGACCAAAAGGAAGGGGCGCCGGCAGAGAGAGACCGCGAGCTTCAGATGCGCTGAGCAAGGCCGTGCGCGCGCACGTGCACACCCTCTCGGGAGTGTTCGTGTTTAGGCTTCTTAGCTTTGCTTCTCATTTTCTGGTTCATTTCTCAGAGCACGATCTCAGCAGACTGGGACTATAGGCTCCTTCACAGATCTCCTCTGAGTTACAATCTGCAGCGACTCGAGAAGTGCTCGGTGTGGTCCCATTTTACATGTGAGCTAAAGGAGTCACAGGGGTGGAGTAACCTGCCCGGGGAAGTCAGAGCTCAGATTCCACTCACTCATTGATCCGTTCCTTGGACCCCAGGACACCAGGCTAGGAGATAGAGAGTTCATCCGCCCAGCTGTCTGAGGACATTCAAGGCAAAGGAAAGAAGCGGAGAGCAAGCCCCGAAGGAGGTGATGTCCCAGGGGGCCTGCATGGGGAGGCCCGCGCTGCCCACCTCCCCAGCCCCTCCCTCCTGCCCCGAGCTCAGGAGTTAATGCTGCACTGTGAGAACTTCTGCTGCCTCGTCCGGACCTGCTCTTTATTATGCTTTCTTTTTTTCCTTTTTCCTTTTTCTAAATTTTTAAATGTTTGTTTAGTTATTTTGAGACACAGAGAAAGAGAGTGCTCATGAGCTGGGGAGGGGCAGAGACAAAGGGAGAGAGAGAAAGAGTCACAAGCAGGCTCTGCACTGTCAGCACAGAGCCTGGCATGGGGCTCAGTCTCCCAAACAATGAGATCGTGACCTGAGCTGATCAAGAGTCAGACACTTAACCGGCTGAGCCACCCAGGTGCCCAGTTCTGCTTTCTTTTAAAAATTGTTCTGGCATTGTCACGTCATCAGGAAGACAGCCTGCGGAACAGGGTCTCTCTGCTTGATGCGAGAACTCGGGTGTGGGCGGCTTGCTGTGGCAGGAGGGGCGTTGTATGTCAGGAGGCCAGGCCTCCATTTCCCCCTCCTTCACAAGCCTCAGCACGAGGGGGGTCGGTGTGAGGGTGGCCGGCGGTGAACCCCACGGATCGGTATGAGGGACGGGCTGGGACTGTGATCATGCACTTAGACTTTCTGGCCTTACTCTCTGATGGTTCGGAACAGACCGTGTCAGCCGTGAGTTCCGCCGATGTGCTGGTAGCGCTCAAATGGTAAATAAAGCAGGTGGTCTCAGCAGTGGTGCCTGGTGGAAGGTATGTGAAAGTTCTTCCATTGTTTTTGCAACTTTTGTGTAAGTTAAAGATTATGTGAAAGAAAAAAACCTTAGGCAATTTGAAGGCTCTTCTACAAAGATGGATGGAATAGTGACATACTAGAGGAGCGTTTGTACCTCCGGGACCCCACAGGAAGCCATGTGGGTAAACCCTACAGTTACTGGGGGAGAGGGAGCGGTGGGGATGAGACCTTTCAGGCCATCAACAGACTCTCCAGGGACAGCTCCCCTGGGCACAAGGGCCTCTGAGGTCAGGATCCTCCCCAGATCCCTTCCTGGGCTCCCTGAAGGGCACCAGGCTGGGATGCTTTCCCCAGGGCCCCTGCCTAGTGGCCCGAGTCTCTTCTTCCAGAGGACACAGCCTGCTGCCTGCCCCAGGCCAGGAGAAAATGGCCTGTATTTTTTGATGGGTTCTCGATGGGGTGCAAAAGCATCAATTATGTTAGCCTGTGGCCCACTGGGTCCGCCTGGGCACCTGAGAGCCCCTTGCAGTAAATGGCCACCCTCCTGTCCTTGTGGGGAGGGAGTCCTAGACCCGAGTCCCGCCCCTGCCCCCTGCCCCCTCCCCATGCTGCCTCCACTGTCTCCCCGACAGAGCCCAGCCTGGTGGGATTGGTGAACCAGGTACCTGATGTGCTCTGTCCCAGCCGGGCCAGCCTAGCAGCGGCTGCCCAGTGTGTGCCTCAGTTTCCCCACCTTGTTGCCAAAGCAGGAGGAGGTTTTCTCCCCAAGTCCCCATCACTCTGAAAGCAGCCTGGCCCAGAGGGTAGCCGTGAGGACAGAGGCGGTGGCCCAGAGGAGCGCTGGGGAGTTGGGCCATCTCTAGCCTGTCTCTCAGGTGAACACCCGGCACTGAGTGGTAGGGGGCGGGGCTCAGAGGACCTCGTCCTAACCCCCTGCTCTGCCATCAGCCTGGGTGTGAGACCACGGAGGATTCCGCTGGCCTCTCCGAGCCTTTCCCTGGTCTGTACCACAGGGTTAATGGCAGGTGTCCTCGGGAGCCTGGGAAGGACAGAAGGGATGATGTGAGGGGCGCCCTCCCTTGGCCCGTCGCCCTGTGCCCTTGGGAAGCACGTCAGCTTTCTAGGCTGTGGGCACAGCATTATCCTAGCCTGTGGCTTTGTCAGGGCTGCGGCAGGCTGCGCAGATGGGGCTCTGGGGGGATGGTTGGTTTTAAAGCACTCTTGCTGCCTGGTTTCACCCGCCTGCTGGGCCCCTGCTGACCCGTGTGGCCGCAGGCCTTCCCCAAGCCTCTGGGCTCCTGGGATCGGGAGCCTAGGAGGTGGGCGCTGACCTGGGATGGCAGGAAGGGTAAAGACTTTGGGTCTGGCTCTGTGACCTGCAGAAGATGTTAATCCCAGGAACCTTGGCCTCCCTGAGTGCAGAACAGAGGTGCTGATTGAGAATATGAGACCGTGCTTGCCTCGCCCGTGGGAGTGAGGTGACGGGGTGACCGTTTTATAGGGCTCTTCTCCAGCACAGGACTTATAAATGGATTAGTTTCAAAGGGCCACTCAGGATCAAAGCCCGTACCCAGGATCAGGGCCTGGTCAGCTGCTACTGTTCGTGCTTCCAAATGTTTGGAAGGCCGGTGCCGCGCCGCAGCCGGGGGGGGGGGGGCCTGCTCTCGGGAGGCGTGGTCACTACACTGCCCGTGGCCTGGAAGAGGAAGCCTGGGCTCTGCCAGCCGCCTGAGCACACATGCCACAGCAGGCTTGCTGACGGGGAGACCAAGGCACGGTAGGGTGACCCAGCTGGAGCTGCCTGTGGCCATGGCACCAAGGAGGGGCCTCCCCTGGATGTACAAAGAGAGCCAGGACCAGAATTTATGCCTGAATCACCACCTGGCTCTCTGCCTTCCCAGGGAGCAGTCGGCACGCCGGGATTCCAGATCAGTCCTGGCTGATGGGGAGACCGAGGCAGGACAGAGTCCCCCTTCTTCTGCCCGACACTGGCCTCTGCCCCACTGCTTCCCACGTATAGCTGTGGGGGGCCCGTGCTGGGTACGCGGTGCTGCCCCTCCTGTGCAGCGCGGGCCTGAGTCATAACCTTCTCTTGCCCTGTTCTCGCCCCGCCGTCAACCCAGGTTGGGCTGATGCATGAAGGAGCAGGTGCTGGGCCCTAAGAGTGTTCCCCTAAGTGGCCCAGGCTGAAGAACCGGTCGGTCCCTGTGAAGTCATTTGGAAGGCAGGGCCCCGAATGGAGACTTAGCCTGCAGCTTGAGGAAGAGGCGCTGCCCAGTGCCTTGGAGCGTAACGTTCCATCTGACGGGCAGCTGTGCTCTCTGACCTCTTGGCAGTCACAGGAACGGAGAGTGGCGGCCAGGGGGAGGGGCTCCTGCCTTGGCCTGGCAAGTGTCACATTCCTCTGAGCTGCCTGCCCTGCTTGGGCGCTCCAGGAAGCTTGTCTCTAAGAGAGGGCTCAGGGAGGAGCACCGCATGCACCTGCTGGGGGAAGGGGGTAGTCCCCAAGGGCACAGAGCCACTGCCGCCATGGTCCTCAGGCCCTCGGACATGGTCTAGCTCAAACCTTCACTGTGGCTGGGAAACAGGCCCACGGAGGTCCAGGGTCCTACCGCAGTCCCCAGGGCCTGAGTAACACCACTCAGTGTGACCTCATCTGTAGCCTGATAGCTTTCAGAGCCTGGGCATGGGACCAAGGTAGGACTTACGCCCCTGCGGGCAGTGGACTGTGCTAAGGAGGGGTTGGCAGAGAGTGGAATATGCCTGCCTGTCTCACGCGCCTGCCCCTCGGCCCTCTCCTGCAGCCCTGTCTTCCAGTAGAGTCTCCTGGCTGACCTTCCTGCCCTGGGCTTCCAGCTCGTCTCCAGTCGGTGACAGGTTGCTGGCTGTGTTTGTACTGGTGTGCAGGGCTCATGCCTGGGCATGGCTTTGCAGTTTCCAAAGCACATTGCATCTGGTTGGTTGGTAGAGTCTCACTTCGGCCTCTTGAAATGGTCAAGGCAGATGACCAGAATCTTTTCCACGGAGGGGCAGAGAGGTTGAGGAGCCGCCGGGGTCAGACAGCTGCTCTGGACCAGAGTTTGGACTCTAGATCACTTACCTAACCAGTATTTGCCAAGCAGCTGCTCTGGCCAGGCCCTGGGAAGACAACTATGAGTAAAACACCGGGCCTGAGCTCCAGGGCGACCGTGTGGTGGCAGTGGTGGCATTGCCATATAAGAAGGGCCAAGAGGAAACTCCGCATCAGGTTCCCCGGGGAGCTGACCAGCCCTTGGGGAAGCCTGGCCTGGGGGCTGGGCTCTTGGAGCACAGGAGGCTCAGATGCCAGGCCCAGAGACACCGGCCAGCTTGGCTCTGCCCTGTGAGCGGAAGCAAGGAAGGCCTGTTCCATGCCTGCTCTCTCACCTTCACGAACTGGTTGAACTAGGCCACTGGTTCCCACTTTAATGTCTCCCCCATATGATTGGAGAACGTGTATAAAATACAGGGTCCCAGCCTTCTCATATAGAGGCTCTGGTTTGGTTCTGATTCTGGGAAGGAGACCCAGTCATCTGTGTTTTGAACAAGCTCACTGAACATTTCTAACTCGGCTCATCCTTGTGCGAGTGTGAGAAATGCCAGACTTGGCTTCTCAGAGCCCTGGGAGCTACAAGGGTCCTAATTTGCCCCCAGCTGTGGTAGCAGCCACAGAGCCAGGACGGTCGCCAGCTAGGAGTTCATAGATGCTGAGTCGTCCAAGCTCCTGTGCTCTGCAGGAACCCAGCTCTCAAGTCCTGAAGCTTCCAGAGACCTCGGCCAGCTTCCCACCCACAGTGAGAGGTTCCCCCCAAATAGAGCTGGGTAGGAGATGCCGAGCCAAAGGTCAGAGTGGGGGTCGAGTATTTCATCAGAGAGACCTGCGGTCTCTGGGTTAGGACCCCACCCAGGGAGCGCTTCTGGCTGCTTGCTCGGGGCCAGTGTGCTCAACGGCCCTGGCACCGCTAGACTAGCCTGACCGGACTTGGGGACCCAGGAAAGGCTGTCCAGGTGCCAGTGTGGAGAGGCTGGGTGGCTCCGTGCCCAGCAACCGCTGCCTCCGGAGTGTGTTTTCGGCAAAGCAGAAGGGCTTCTCGCTGGCCCCTCATGTGCCCTGAGCTCACTGGCTGCAGCCCTGGTGACGGCCTGGTCACAGGCTTGCCCAGGCCTGCCCGGTGCCGACACTGTCTCCCTGCCAGGGCACCCTTGGTGGCCCTCCCAGACGCCCAGAGCAGGGGGGCACCGGCTAAGTCTGGGGGGTCGGCTTGGCCGTGTCCTGCCTCCCAATGCCACAGACCCAGGGTACAATTTCACAGGCTGCCATCACACCTGACTACAGACGGGGCTTAGAGCAACCGAATGGCTCATAGTTCTGGAGTCAGAAACCTGAGATTCAGGTGTCTGCAGGGGACCATGTCCCTCTGAAGGCTCTAGGAGTGAACCATCCCTTGCTTCTTCTCGCCTTTGTAGTCCCCACCTGTTCCTTGGCTGGTGGCTGTGTCACTCTGATTTCTTTCTTTCTTTCTTTCTTTCTTTCTTTCTTTCTTTCTTTCTTTCTTTCTTTCTTTTTAATGTTTATTTTTGAGAGAAAGAGAGAGATCATGGGTCGGGGGAGGGGGGGGCAGAGGATCTGAAGCGGGCTCTGCAATGACAGCACACAGCCCGATGTGGAGCTCGAACTCAAACTGTGAGATCATGACCTGAGCCAAAACCAAAATTCAGATGCCCAACTGACCGAGCCACCCAGGCGCTTCTGTGTAACTCTGATTTCTGCCTTGGTCTGCACCTGGCTGGCCCCTCTGTGTCTCTGTGCCTTCTCCTCTTCTCCAGGGACCCGTGTCATTGCATTTGGGGCTCACTCTAAATTCAGGATGACCTCATCTTGAGATCCTTAACTAATTACATCTGCAAAGACCCTGCTTCCATATAAGGTCACATTCCAAGGTTCCCAGGTGGACATGAGTGTTTGCTCAGCAGGCAGAATGTCCGCAGGTAGAGGGCAGGCAGGTCTGCTGCGCCGGCCGGCCAGGGGAGCTGCGGGCTGGCAGCTGGTCCCAGAAAACAGATCTGGGGCTTTTAGCAGCCTTAGGCTCTGCTGTCAGACAGGGTGGTTTTGCCTGTTAATAGAATCAGAGAACCCAGAGCAAAGGAGGTGGTGGCCAAGGGGGCAGCTACCCTGGGGACAGTGTGCCATTCAGGCACCTATTTTAAGGCATCTTGGAGAAGAAAGCAGAACGTGGCTCTGAAGAGCCAACCAAGGTCCCTGGTTGAGTCCCCAGAGGCAAACTGCACAGCCTAAGAACTTCCTGGAGGTTCCTTGCAGGTGGTGAGCATCCTGTCCTGGGAGGTGGTCTTACAGCCCCCCAGGGTGGGCATTGCAGAGAGCTCCGTCCGAGCCTGCACTTGTCTCCGGGATTGACGGTCCCATCCAGCAGCCACAGTAGGAGCTCAGGGACTACCTTACATGGCAGAGCCAGCCCCAGTCCCTAGACCCTCCCTCCGGGCTGGCTCAAGGGTGGGGGGAGCATCTGCTCCGCCAGAAGGCCCAGCCCCCTCCCTCTGCCCCACAGAGCCCTCCTCCGCCTCTGCAGCTGGGTCTCCTCCCCTTGCTCTGTCTTATAGCTCAGCATCTGGACCCCTCCCCCAGGGTGCCCGTCCACACAAGGGGCCATTAAAGTTTTGTTTTTCTTTTTTATTGTGGTAAAGTATACATAACAGAATTTACCATTTTAGCCATGTTTAAGTGTCCAGTTCAGTGGCATTAAGTTACACTCACCATCCACCTCCTGATCTCTTTTCTTTCCCCAGATGACCAACTCCCCCTCCCTCTCCCCCAGACCCTGGGGCCCCCATCCTACTTTCTGCCCCCGTGAATTCCACTCTTCTGGGTGCCTTGTGTGTGTGAGTGGAATCATACAGTGTCTGTCCTTTCTGACTGGCTTCTTTCACAGTGTCCTCCAGGCCCATCCCATGTCATAGCAGGTGTCAGAATCTCCTCCCTTTATTTTTAAAAAACTTTAAATATTTTTTAATGTTTTATTCATTTTTTGAGAGAGAGAGACAGAGCATGAGCAGGGGAGGGGCAGAGAGTGAGGGAGACAGAATCGGAAGCTCGCACAGAGCTGGACGGGGGACTCAAACCCACGAACTGTGAGATCATGACCTGAACCGAAGTCAGACGCTTCACTGACTGAGCCACCCAGGTGCCCCAGAATATCCTTCCTTTCTCAAGATGAATAACATTCCGTTGTAGGGATTAACTGTTTGTTAATTGGTTCATCCATCAGTGAATGCTTAGGTTGCTTCCATGTTTTGGCTATTGTGATTCCAACCCTGGGGCTCTTTTTTTTTTTTTAATGTATTTTGAGAGGGAACATAGGAGGGGCGGGGGGATAGGGCGGAGACACAGAGAGAGAGAGAGAGAATCCCAAGCAGGTTTTGCACTATCAACTCAGAGCCCAATGAGGGCTTGAACTGAGACCTGAGCCGAAACCAAGAGTTGGACACTTAACTGGCTGAGCCACCCAGGTGCCCCAACCTGAGGACTTTTTGGAAGTCTAGTGAGAAACATACAGGGCCAGGGGCAGATGGGCCGGTCACATGTCCAGTGCATGCACCGGTCCCCCTTCATCTGTGATTAGCTCCGGTCCCTGAGCCCAGGCCCCAGTGGAAAGGTGATCATTCCAGAATGCCCTTCCTACCTGTACCTTCCTCTCTGAGCCACGCTCCCTCTGCTGCCCTTCCGCCCCCATACATTTCTCCAGAAAGCCCAGGACACAGCACGCTGAGGACAGCAGTTCCGACTGGCCGGCTGACCTTGGGCAAGTCTCTCCTCCGAGCCCTTGTCTCTCATCTGAAGGGCAGCGATCCGAGACAAGGGACTCTTCTCACGAGGTGCCAGGCTCCTTGGAGATGTCCCCACATGGCTGTTCCCATCCTTGGTCCTGCTGTCTCTGCTGCCAGTCCCGTCCCCCGCGTCTTCTGTGCACAGGTGTTTGCTGAGCACCTGTTTTGGGCAGGACGGGAGACCAGAGGGGCCTGCCCAGCAGAGGTGGCCTGAAACAACCCTGCGGGATGACTGGAGTCAGGGGTCACCCTCTGTATGCGTGCCCAGGGCCTCGGTGTCCTCTCCTTTAATCCCACCTGATCCTTGAAGACAAGGCCTGAGTTTGAACTTAGTTCAGTCTGGTTCCAAAACTAGTTTCTCCCACTGCATCTTGCTGCCTCCAACTAGTTTTGTGTTTTGTTTGTTTCCTGCCACCTTTGTTTTGCACATGGTGGGAGGGCTGTGTGTGCCCCGCCGCCCCCCCTCCCCCCTCCCCTGTTCCTGCTGCTCAGTTCCGGGGGCTGTTCAGCGCCTCCTCACTTCCCACCCTGTTGACACAGGGCTGTTGCTGGGTTGGTTTTGTTTTTGACCTAGTCAGCCTGGCAGGGAAGTGGCAGGCTGTGTGCAGAGCTTCTCAAAATAGCCCCAGGCTCCCCGCCAAAGATAGAAGAGCCAGACTGTGTGCGATGGTCTTGGGCCAGTGGAGAATGACTCAGTTTCCTGCACCCAGACACCCCCTCTTCTTCGTGCCCTCCCCTTGGGCTCCCCCTGCCCCGTGCCTCCCCCAGCCCAGGCCACCGAATGCCGCTTCACACACCTGTGCCCCCTTCGGGGGCTCTTCTCCCCACCACCCAGTGCCTTGAGGCCAGGATTGGTTTGGGGTAGCCTGGGGCCTGGAATTAGGGATTCTCATTCCTCCTACTGACCCACTTGCTCAATGACCTTGACAAAATCCCCGGCACACCCTCGGGTTCCGGCGAAGGCACATTCATACACCCTCCCAGTGTTACCATGGGGGTGAGTGAGAGAGTGGGGGCAGGGGACCCAGATGGGCAGTGGGAAGGTTGGTAGGAATGATCTGGATGAGCTGTGTCTTGTAACCCTTACTGTTTTGAGGGTTTTGAGGATACAGTTCAAAGGGAAGTGCTCCCATTAGTAGGTTCGTTTCTGATACTGTGTCACGTGACAGCAGTAGTGGCAACCGTGGCTCTCCCTGGGGTGTTGTGTGCTGGGCGCTGGTTCATCGTCCCTTAATCTAATCCCCCTCGACTACCCTATGGGCGCACACGGCACTGGAGCTAGTTTTACAAACGTAGGAACTGAGGGTCAGAGATTTTGAGTAACCTGCTAGGACCAGGTGAAAGGCGGAGCCGGGGTAGGGATCCCGTTCTAGCTTCAGGGCCTGTGCTCTCCGGTGCCTTACCCCTTCCTCCAGGGCAAGCCTCGCCCTGCTCTAGGCTTTTCTATCCAGACCCTGAGCCCAGTCCCTTGGGGGATCCCCTCTGCAGCCACCGAAAGTTCTATCTGCGATTACATGGAAAACCTGCTGTAGGACGGAAACCCACAAAGGCCTTACCTCAAAAGAAAGCCCTGCCTGGGACACGACAGCGTTCCTGTTCTTTTTATATTGTACATGAGTGCGATTTCACCAAACGGTCAGCAAGCATTTCCCAAGCAAGCGCCTGGTGTCCCAGGCCCTTCAGGGCACTTTCACGTGCCCCACAAAACCTGGTGAGGCCCAATGTTTTAGACTTGCCAGGTGAAGAAATGCAGCTCAGTGAGGAGGCCAGGGCCCTCGTCTGAGACCACCGGCTCCTACGGGGCAGTGCCGGGGCTAGGTCCCAGCGCGACTGGAGCTGTCACTGCTGGAGAACAGGAAGTCCGTGACCGCCAAGCCCCAGCCCTGTTCCTCCTTCCTGCCCTGTCTTCCCCTCACCCCAGGCGCAGGTCTAGAGACACGAGTGGCTCCGCAGCACGGGCGGGGACGGCCCGAGCAGGTGTCCGTGGCCGCGGGGGGGCGCCGGGTTGGTCCCTCCCGCAGGTCATCGCTTCCATCGTGGCTGCTCGCGTGACTACATTTACACACGTTTCTGTGGTTTGGTCTGTGAGTGACCTCGCACAGGGTCAGGGCCCAGTGCGTTTCGGGGACAGGGTGCGTGTGACACCCCCCGCCATGCCCAGTCATCTGGGCTGCACCAGCTGTGGGATGAACCGGGGCTGACGCACAGTCGTTTTCCCCGGTGAGAGACATTGAAATGCAGACCCACAGTCCCTTAGCCTCAATCCCAGAATCCAGCAAGCTCAGAAAACCAAACGCTTTTTCATAACTCATTTGGCAGCAAAATCCCGCCTGAACTGAGGTGAGGCTATTTATAGTGCAAGTGAGACTATTTATAGCCTGTATGTATTCTATGTTCACGTATTTCACTGCAGAAATGTCAACGTATTTGGCTATTGGATGCCACTGAAATATGCAAGATCGTCCGTCTAAAGGCGGAGAGTTCTGAATTCTTAAATACATCCGGCCCCAAGGGTAAGACCTCTGCCTCGAGGCTTCTGCAAGTAGCCTCTGCTCCCAGGCCCCCACAGTGTCCCCCCGCCCCACCGGGATTCCTGGAGCTGACGGGAAGCCCCCCACCTAGCCCCACAGCCGCGTGGATGTTTTCAGTGTTACCGAAGGTGATGGAATACAGCTTTGCTGCTGGGCACGGCGCTCAGGGCTCTCCACACTCACGTCTGGCCCCTCCCCGGATGTGTCACCATGCTTCTAAAGGACAAAGTTTTAAAGGACAAAGGGGTGAGAAGGGCAAGCGCTGGGGCCCCAGCCACCTCACTGCCTGTCCGGGAGGGCATCTAGGGATGCGGCAGCGCGTCTCCCTGGATTTGCAGCCACAGCCCGCTGAAATGGGGGAGCATATGGGGCCCCAGGTGCACGTGGAGGGGAGCAGGCAGATTGGAGTCAGGCCCCTCCGTCGGCAGGGGGAGGGGAGAAGCAGGAGCCCCTCTGCTGCTGCAGGGCCTCCCTGGGGACCCACCACCCACCTCCCTCTATAACCCCTGCTTCTCAGATGGTCCCTTTTGGGAGAGCATCTGTGCTGCCCCCACCCCAACCTCGTCCGTTTCAGCAGCTGGCAGCTGATCGCACTGTATCTGCTCCCGCCCTTGGGTCTTCTCTGCCGTCAGTACTCACCGAAGCCCTGGGTGCTCAGAGAGACGGTGAAACTTCGCCTAAACCCCATCTGCTCGCTGTTCTCGGGGAGCACCTCCCCACAGCCTTCAGGGGCTCCCTTGTATCTGAGCTCTGGCGGGCCCCGTCGTCCCCAGGGGTCCACGGTCCCCAGCGTGTGAGCTCTTTCCCATGCGTCTCCCCTCATCATCCTGTGACAACCCAGGGTCCCCTCGGCACCTGCCCTGGAGTCCTGCCGCGGAGGCTTTGCGCAGCTTCTTGCCCACCGGCATGCTTTCCCTGCCCCTGCCCGAGGCACACCCGCCCTGCAGAGCCCAGTGCAATCGGAGAGCGTGCTGTGGGGACTGGAGGACCCTGTGATGGCGGCAGCTTCCTCATCTCCAGAGCTGTCAGTGAACTGGCGTTAGGGCAGGTGCCAGGAGCAGTCCCTACCTCGGCAGGAGTCCTGCTGGTTCCGAGCCCCGCCAGCAGGGGCTTCCTTCTTGCCGACCCTCACTGGGTCAGAAAGTCTCAGAGCTGCTGTGGGGTTAAGGACGTCAGCTGTGGCACATCGTAGAGAGCTTCGGGTTGAGAGACAGGACTCTGGGCTCCAGGTCCATCTCTGCCCTCACTCTCCAGGGGGAGGTGAGGGATGGATGTGTATGTGACGCAGGCTGGATGGATGCGTGGGTGCATACGCGTGTGGATAGACGGGTGGATGCAGGAGTGAATGCATGGTCTTGTGGATGTACATGGGTAGATGGATGGGTAGATGAACAGATCGATTCCCTGTCCGTCTCTGGCCTTAATTTCCCATCTCTACAATGACAGGCTTGGGTTACAGGTTCTGACTTCTGTGATCCTGTCTGTGACCCGTGTCCCACACCAGGCACCTATAAAGCACACCATATCTGTGCCCGGGGACCCCGGAACCCTTTCTTGCCTCTGTTTTCAGCTTACACTGGCGTTGCCCGGGCTGGCCTTGCACCCCCAGCCTCCAGCCTCTGTCCCCTGTGTGCTGTCTGCACTCCATCCGCATGTCTAACTGGAAGTGTAGTGGTGCTTTCTTTTGACCTTCGTTTCCGACAGAGCCATTTGTCTCTCTGTGGGAGGGTTGTGTGTTTAAGATCGGTGGGTAGCAGTGTTGTTACGTGGAAGGGAACAGCGCCCCCTGGAGTTGGGCAGCCTGTAGTGGCGGCAGGCCCTGGGGTCCACAGCGGAGGACACCCCAAGTACTCATAGCTTGTGAGGCAGCAGGATCCCAAAGCGGCACAGGCGTGTAGTAGTGTTATGCACAGTAACGGACCCGCTTCCCGCGTGGGGGGCTTGGCGGAGGGAAGGGCAGCTGAGGCCGGTGGGGGAGGGGGGCTGTGGGCCAGGGATGGCTTCTCAACAAGGCAGATCTTGCTGGGGCGCAGCTCGCTGGGCAGGGTGTCCCTGGGGGGATGGCACCAAATACAGGCACGAGACTGTCCTGGGACCTGATGCTCAGGGTTGTCCCATCTTCAGCTGGTGCATGAGACCGAATGCGAGGGTCAGAAGCCGAGGTGTTCTTTGGTGAAGAAGAATGAATTCTTGAAAGTCTTTGAGCAGGAGAGCGATCCAGCCAGATCCTCCTTTCTTACAGTACGCGAGGGCTCTTTGGTGGAAAACACCAGATTGACTCGGAAAACTTGCCTAGGATTGGTGTGCTGAGCCCTCCAGGCGTGGGGTTCTTCTCAGTTGCTGGGAGGCTGGCTCACTGGAAAAGGGAGGCTGCCAGGACCTGCTGGACGAAGAACGGAGTCTCACTAGCTGGACTTGTTGCCTGGCTTTTTTTTTTTTTCTGAAAAAAATTATTACATTATTTACATAATGTAAAACTAGCCATGTTAAGGTAACAGTTCCATGACATTTAATACATGCACCATGTATTAAATTATGGTTGTGCACCCACCACCTCTGTCTAGTTCCAGAACGTTCTTGTCACCCCAAAACGAAACCATTAGTAGGCAGTCCCCATCTCCCCCCCAGTGCCCGGCTCTCACAGGTCTGATCTCCTTCTCCACAGATTTGCCAGTTCAACATTATCATATCACTGGAATCACACATACATCAAATGCCAGGGCTTTTTTTTTAATTTAACATTTATTTATTTATTTATTTATTTATTTTGAGAGAGAGAGCATGTGAGCAAAGGAGGGGCAGAGAGAGAAGAGAAAGAGACAATCCCAAGGAGGCTCCACGCTGTCAGCACAGAGCCCAGTGCGGGGCTCACACCCATGAACCATGAGATCATGATCTGAGCCTAAATCAAGAGTCGAATGAATGCTCAGGCGACTGAGCCACCCAGGCATCCCTTTTGGCCTGACTTTGGTTCCACTTTGCCCCCTGTCCCTAAGCTCAGCCTGTACCTTGAGCTCTGTGGCCAGCAAGCCAGTCCTGTGTCCCTCCTGGCTATGGCTTCTAGCCTTGCACTGGCCAAGAGGGAAGCGCAGACAGATTCTGTGAACAAATTAGTCATCCGTAGGCTGGACCTGCTGGAGAAGCAGTTCTTCTGTCCTCAGGGGGCGTCAGTTCTGTGCAGGGTGGAGGCTCGCGCAGCACCCCCAACTGCAGAGAGCACAGACCGAGCTCCAGCAGCTGCAGGTCACGCCGGGGCCCAGGCAGGGTCCCTCCTGGCCTCCTTTGTGCCCACCACTCTGTCTTACAGACCCTCTACCAGGACTCAGGCTAAGTGGCTCGGTCCCCACCATGTAAGAGGGTGAGAGCTGAACCACAGGGGAGGCGGCTTGCCGGCTCACCCCCGCCTCGCCGCTCCCTGCAGGATCCCACAGAAATGACCCAAAGCCTCTGACTGTTCAGAAACACCCAGGCGCGTCATGCCCTGACGTACGCCTCGGCCACCCTTCCCGCCGAACCCACTTGCCAGGTTTTTAGAGAGGTCTGCAGAGGGCCTTGTAGTGTGCCCAGCACTGAAGAGGGCGATGACCCACACGCGGGCACTGCCCTTGAGCCTTGCGGTTTGGGCACAGATGGTGGCAGTGGGGTGAGAACAGAAGGGAGGTGCTGTGGGGACCTTGGGCAGCCAGCTTCTCCTGGAGCGGTCTCAGAGGGCTCACAGGTGCTAGCTGGCCACACAGTCTCACAGGACCCTCCGGGGCTTTTTCAACAGAAGGAGCAGCAAGTGTGAATCTCAGCAAACACTTTACAAAACAGAGAGGGATCTCCCGCTGTGCGCCAGGCGCTGAGGACCGGGTAGAAGGTGTAAGCACTGCCCGAAGCAGGGGTGCAAGAGGGGAAGCTGCCTGTGGCGTGGCTTCAGGGGACAGCGAGAAGGGCGGATGGAGCTGGAGAGGTGGGGTGGCCGGTGGGTGTAGGACCTGAGAGGTCATGGGCAGAGCACAAGGGCCTTGGGGGATGATCTGGGAGCAGGGCCTTTGACCCTGGAGGGAGCTGCCACATGTGGTCAGATGCAGTGTGACAGCTTGGAGGATTTGGGAGCACCCAGACTGGAAGGCCAGTTGGGCAGCTGTCCTGCCACTGAGGAGGAGAGCTGACAGGGCCTGAACCAAGGCCAAGGTGAATAGGGACCACAGGTGGGGCAAGTAAGAGTCTCCAGTGCTGTGTGGTGATGCGAGACCCACGGGAGCGGGGCGGGGGGGGGACACCCCAGGTGGTGCCTGGGGACCTGGTATGCATGCTGGCCTGGTCCTTAGCAGCTCTGAGACTCTGGCGGAACTGCCTGATCTCTTCCAGCTTCCTCACTCTTTTGCAAAATGCCCAAAAGGAAGGAACGAGAAGCTTTGGTTCCTAAACACTTGGGAGAGTGCAAGGCAGCGACCAAGGCTGGGTATGGTTTTGCTGCCCTGACGGGAGGACCCTGGGCTGGTGATCCAGGTGCCGCCAACCCTGGAGGCCTCGAGTCTGCAGCCACAGGGTCCAGCCTCCCTTCCCCCCTGGGCCCACCGCGTTGCCGGCCCTCCTCCCCGTTAATAATTCAGGACAAGCAGATAGCTCTGCTTTCTTTCCCTCCTGCTCTTGCATAGCCTCCCAGGGCGTGTTCCTCAGCTCAGGGTGGGGGCCAGGGAGGCTCGCTGCCATCAGCCGGGCGTCCAGGAGTCCGTCTGAGCTCTCGCTGTCAGTGCCCATGGCCTCAATGGGCCCTGGGGTGCCCCAGCTTCAGCTCTGTCGGCCCATAGTCCATGGAGGTGGAGAGTCTCCTTAGAAACTTCCGGTCCCGCCTTCCGCCCGCCCCGACCTCTCCTGGGGTCTGTCAAGGGCACTGGGTGAGCCGTTACGGGATGGAGAGGCATCCTGGGAGGCATTTCTGCTCCTGGGAGCGTTCCTTCCTTTGCTGTTCCAGTGTTCCTGTGAGGAAGGGTCCACATGCATGCTTCCGCCCTTGAGGTCTGAAGCTTCGGAGCGCCCCGACTCACCCGGGGCCAGCAGTGACTTTGGTCCGCACCTGCCCGGTGTCCACTCGAGGCCAAGGGCAGTCCGCTCAGTGAACAGCGAACTCCCGACAGACAGAGCCCTGCAGGGGAGGCTTTACCACATGCTCCGCTCTCCGGTCGTTGGCCTCGTTCTTAATGAAATCCTGGGGGAGCAACCAAGTGCATGGACCCCTCATTGGGCTGCATGTGGAGGGAGCCAGGTCTCAAGGCCTAGGTGGGGGGTGGTTACCCCAGCGCCTGGCCTGGGGCCGAGAAGGGCTGGGACGAGGGCCAGTGTCCCCACAGGACTGGGACAGGGTGGAAAGACTGAGCCTTTCTGCTAACCCAGGAGGACTTGGCGGGAAAGGGGGCAGGTCAGTTCAGTCCTTTCACGCCGGGAGTCTGCAGGAAGAAGCAGCACGTCCTAGGCCTCCTGGCCTCGGTGGGAGCTGCTGGCATAGAGAGCTCACTGGGCGTGAGGGCGCCTACCCGGGCGAGGGGCCACTGCGGCGCTGTCCCTACATCTGTCTGCTCAGGTGACGCCATCGCGGCGAGCAGCTGGCACAGGACATCCCGGGGCAGCTCTAAGTCGAGAGTTCGTCTCCCAAGCAACGTGGATGTGAGCTGTCAGCCTTCACTCCTCCACCTGGGTACCCGGCGCTGCCCTGGAGCTCCGGCAAATTCAGGTGCTCGCTGTCCTTCCAGGCCAGGCTAATGTGACGCATACAAATGGCTGAGCCCAGCCTGAGGTTCTTTCTGTTGACACTCCCACGGCCCCGACCTGAGGGCTCAGGACTCAGGGCCTGGGACTCAGCGGTCAGGGACCCTCAGGGCTGACTGACTCAAGGAAGCCCTACGGGGCTTGGAAACAGGCAGTGTTCCAGGAGCCAGCAGTCTCTGGGAGCAGAGGCGGTGTGAGGTTAACACTGCAGGGAAGAGCCCCTGGGGAGAGTCAGGGGCGGCATAGTGGCCAGTGGGGGCGTGAACACGTAAGGAAGTGTGCCTGTCTTGGCCTGCTTCTCTGTCTCCTTCAGCCCTGCTTGCGTTCTGCCTCCACTGACGTCTCACAGGCGTGTCTGTGTGTGTCTGTCTGAAAGGCATCCTATCAGTGTAGACGGGGCTCTGGGGGAGCCCTGGCCCTGGTTCCCCCTGCCTGTCTGCTTCTGTGGGGGAGGGGAGCGCGCTGCGGTGGCTCAGGAGTCCGGCAAGAAGGAGCTTTTCCACCTAGGCTCTGTCACCGGGCTGGCTCTGGTTTTGAGGTTGATCAGAAGGGCGTGTAGCCTGGGCTGCCCTCAAAGTGGTCCAGAACCGTGTGGATCTGAGCAAAGTCTACGGATGTGTGATTACTTTACAAATAGGTGTGCAGAGCGGGGTATCGTGTACACGCCTAGGGGTGAGGCCTGGACAGGGGTCCTCAGGTGACCGACATGATTTGGTGGTAAATGAGGAAGTAGAATGAATACAACTATTAAGTTTCCTCTCTTGTTGAGGAAGGAAAGGCGGCCCTTTATTAAATCTGGTCACTCTAGAGAATTATATGTTTATGTGTATTTACATATTTAAAGAGTATTCCTAGAATCTGGGCCACTCTCTGTTTGTGTAAATAAAGTTTTATTGGAACACAGCCACACCTATTTGTTAGTGTATTTTCCCTGGCTGCTTTCCTGCTGTAGTGGCAGAGCTGAGTAGTTACAGCAGAGACTGGCCCACAAAGCCTAAAATAATTACTGTGTGGCCCTTACCTGGAAAGGTTGGCTCGTCCTGCCTTAGAAAAATGAAAACAACACAAAACATGGAGTGTAGTAGAGAAAAAAAGATAATATCTAACAAAACAAAATGAACCCAATGAACCCAATAAAGAGCAAAGAAGAAGAAAGGAAATAAATATGACAAATAGAAAATGGCAAGAATTAGTCTAAACATCAGTAAGCACAGTAATTGTGAACAGAGCTTTCAAAATAAGCTACAAAAAGTTTTTTGAGACTGAAATAAAACACAAGAAATTTGAAAATAAAAGGATGAGGAAAGAAATCACTGACAGAGCAAAGAAAGCAGATGAGCCATTTAATTAATATCAGATGAAAAGAAAAGTAAAATGGAACTATTTTAGGGATAGAGGAATTGCTTCAACTAATAAAAGGAATATTTCACCGGCAGTTAAAAGATATGAACTTTCTGTACTTAACAATGTAGCTTCAAATACAGTAAATAAAAACTGATATTATGAGTGAAAAAATGACACATATGAAGTAACAATGTTGAGCTTTGAAAGTCTCTAAGACATCTACATAGATGCACATAGATGGTGAAATCGTGTAGAACTTAATACACACACGCGCGCGCGCACACGCACACACACGCGCAAGTACAAGGAAAACTAAGGAAATGTGATTAAAATCTATAGATCTTATTCGTGTCAGTATCCTGCCTGCGCTATCAGAGTTTTGTAAAATGTTACCACCGGGCAAGCAGGACAGCATGGAAGCAGTCTCTGTATTATCCCTTATGCTGCACGTGATTGACAAGAAAAATCTTCAAGAGGAGCACATTAGGTACAAAAACCTGAGTAACACTTAGGTTAGATGAGAGAGTCAAGGTAAAAATTTTATTATTATTTTTTAATTTTTTATTCATTTCTGAGAGAGAGAACAGAAGCAGGAAAGGGGCAGAGAGAGAGGGAGACACAGACTCAGAAGCAGGTTCCAGGCTCTGAGCTGTCAGCACAGAGCCCGATGTGTAACTTGAAGCCACAAACCGTGAGATTGTGACCTGAGCCGATTCCGATGCTTAACCAACTGAGCCACTGAGGTGCCCTTAAAGTGAAAGTTTTTATTTCTTTTTTTTTCTTTTTTTTAAATTTTTTAATGTCTTTTATTTATTTTTTGAGAGATAGAAACAGTGCGAGCAGGGGAGGGGCAGAGAGAGAGGGAGACACAGAATCCGAAGCAGGCTCCAGGCTCTGAGCTGTCAGCACAGAGCCTGATGCGGGGCTCAAACCCACGAACCGTGAGATCATGACCTGAGCCAAGGCCGGACGCTTAACCCCCTGAGCCACCCAGGCGCCCCCTAAAGTGAAAAATTTTAAACTACAGTATTTTACATCAAGAGCAGTAAGGCCACTGAATGTAAAACCTATGGAATGAAGCCCTGTCTGTAGTCAAAGGACATTCTGTAGCCCTAAATTCATTTATTAAGAGGCAAGCAAGACTAAAAATTATTGAAGTCAGCTTTTGATTCAAGAAGCTAGAAAAATAAACTCAGAGAAGGTAAAACGATATCATTACAAATGTAGTCAGAGAAAGGTAGAATTCATCAATAAGTCTAAAAGCATGTTCTTTGAAAAGATGAAGAAAAGAAACCCAACGTTGGTAAGTCTGATTAAAAAAAAAAAAAAGCTGGGGCACCTGGGTGGCTCAGTCAGTTAAGCGTCCGGCTTCAGCTCAAGTCATGATCTCACGGTTCGTGGGTTCGAGCCCCGCGTCAGGCTCTGTGCTGACAGCTAGCTCAGAGCCTGGAGCCTGCTTCGGATTCTGTATCTCCCTCTCTCTCTAACCCTCCCCTGCTCACACTGTCTGTCTCAGTCTCCCAAAAATAAATAAAAAACATAAAAAAATTTTTTAAAATTTATTTTGGGGAGAGCCCAAATGGGGGAGGGGCAGAGAGAGGGGGACAGAGGATCTGAAGCAGGCTCTGTGCTGACAGCAGAGACCGATGCGGGGCTCAAACTCACAAACTGTAAGATCATGACCTGAGCCACCCAGGTGCCCCTTTTTTGTTGTTTTTTAAAATTTTTTTCAGAAGAGATTCTAAAAAGAAAAGACTGTTATGTGTGCCTTTACACCAATTAATTAGAAAATCTAAGAGAAATGTAGGACTTCTAAGAAAATAAAAACTACCAAAATTGGCTTCTCAAGAAAATTGATTTGTCTCTAAAATAGGGCTAAAATCTCCCAAACCTTCAAGAGATAATCGTCATGTTTTATAAGCTATTTCAGAGCATACAAAAAAATGTCATGGGTCCCCTCATAAGGAACCCTTGTATCAAAATCAGAGGATAACTCCCCCAAACTACAGGCCAGTCTCACTTTTGAAGAAAAACTTGAATTCTTTTTGGAAAAAAAAAAATACTAGCACGTTTAATTCAGCCAAACATTAAAAGAACAATACAAGGGTGACTGGGTAGGATTTACCCCAAGAATGGAAGGAAGGTTTAGTCTTTGAACTTTTCATCTCATTTACTGTATTGACTGTTGGTTTTCCCCCCTGAGTCGTTGTTCAAAATTAAGATTGTTCTCCTCTTAGACAAACCTATTCCATTTGCTTGCTGCTGAGGGAGTCCAGGGAGAACATTGTCACACTATCCTTTCCTGGACTGTCCCTGAGGGTGTTTCACAGGTGCGGCCGCAGGGGGCCAGTCCCGTTTATTGGGACGACAGAGGGACGGCCGCGGGCCGCAGTGAGCAGAGCAAATACCGTAAAGCCAGGCCACGCGGAGAAGAAACGGTAGAGACTATAAGGGCCACGTTTATAATCCTGTGGGGACCGTGCTTTCAGTTGTATCCTCTTCCCTGCCCTCCGCCCCCCACCGGTATATGGGACCCCATTTGGAAACAGGGTCTTTGCAGATGTGATCAGTCAGGTCAAGGTTCTGCTGGAGTTGGGCAGGCCCTACGTCTGCCCATTGGTGTCCTTATAAGAAGGGTTTATAAGGTCTTGTAACAAGGACCCTGTAAGAAGGTCCCTGTGAAGACAGAGACCCAGAGACACAAAGAGTCCCTGTGACAGCGATGCAGCCGGGAGCTGAAGAATGCCCAGCATCGCCAGCATCTTCCAGAAGCTAAGAGAAAGGCATGGAATAGGGAACCGACCTTACTGACACCTTAATTTCAGACTTCTGGCCTCCAAACCTTGAGCGCATAAATGTATTATTTAAAGCCACCCAGTTTGTGGTCCTTTGTGACAGCAGCCACAACAAATAAATCCGCTTGCTCTGTGTCCTGGAGGATGACAAGAGTGAGCTCAGATACCCCCGCCCCACCCCGTGCTTCGGACCGCCTGCTCGCTGGGAGTTGAGGGTGGTCTCAGGGAGTAACCCAGGCGTTTGCTGAAGCAAATGTAAATCTTCTCAGCACAGACCCTTGTCCTGAGTCTCAAAGGATTTTCTCCACATAGCTTCCACAGAAAATGAGCAGTTTGTCCCCAAAAAATAACTAAGCATCAGAAGTGAGGAGGCACCACGAGCCGGAGCCAGAGCCGGCTCGAACAATTCACAGCAGAAAACAGACCCTCGGGGCCTCAGCTACAGCAATATTTAGGCAGAGACGAGAAAATAACTATGTTCAATGCATTTGAATAAATAGAAGGCAGGGTTGGAAAACCGTGCAGGGAATCAGAAGCTGTAAAAAAAACGATGAAGCAGATTTGAAAAAGAACCAAATAGAACTTGAACAGGAGAGCAGGCGTAGCTGCAGCGGGAGTTGGTAACTGGAAGCCACATGTGAAGAAATCACCCGGAGAACAGCACTGGGAGGAGGAGGAAGCCGTAGAAAAGATAAGACACATGGAGAAGGAGACCGCCTGACTTCCATCTAATTAGAGTTTCACAAAGAGAAGAGAAAAATAAGCTGGAGGCCATGTTTGGGGGGAGAATTGCTGAGAATTTTCCAGAACTGGTGAAAGATAAGAGGCAGGAGAGGTTTGGAGAGAGAGGAGGTGCTGGGGGCGTCATATTCAGCTCATACAAGATGGCTCGTTCTTCTCTCAGGTCCTGGGCTTGGAGCTAGATCGCAGCCTGGCCCCCAGAATGACTCAGGAGATAGCAAACCCTCCACCCTGACTCCGCTCCGATCTTGGTCAGTTCTTCTGACCCACTAGTTACCGAAGGGTCGTTCCAGAAAACTGAAGGATCCTCATGCGAGGACAAGGTATCAGTGAGGAGTGGACCTTGAGAATGTTGGAAACATTGCCCCAAATCAAGCAGGGCCATTTCCCTGCACTGCCTAACTCAGGGGATTGCCAATCTTACAGTCCATGAGAATGTCACCTCTTGGAGTTGGGCAGGGCACAGCCTGTGCAGCTGAACTAGGCAACCCAAGTTATGTGCCCATGGGGTTTTCCCAAGTTTAACCAGAGGGTTTTTTTTTCCTTTGTGTTTTCTTTCCTCCCTCCCTCCCATGATGGGATGGCATCCATCATCGGCGGGAGGATTTTATGGGGCAATGAAAGGAAGCTAATAGCTCTGTAACGAAGATCTGGGAAATTTTCCGGGCATACAGTGTTCCTGCCCTGGGAGGCCTGGCTGTAAAGGCCACGTTACTCTGCAAGATGGAGCAAGGCCTGGGCAGAGTTGTACAGACACGTGAATTTTCGTGTGCATACATGCACGGCCCCCCTGGGCCCAGGATCAAACCAGGCCTGCCTGCTCCCTACTGAGTTGGGCATTTGCACCCAATTGTTGGTGGCCTGAGGTGCCTGGGCCCTTGCTGACGCAAGGGCACAGGCCAAGAAATGTGAATTCTGGGTCCATCCTGCTCTTGACTCGCTGTGTGGCCCCATCAAATAACTGCCCTTCTGGGCTTCCCTCTTCCTGCCTTTGCCTGGCTACTTCCAAGCCATGACTTTCTAATGAGAACGTGGTGGCCTGGTGCGAGAAATTGTAATGCACTGAGCCTCTCTGGGAGGAGGTGGCAGCCACTGTCAGGTGACTTGGGCCACCCAGCATCGCGGGATCTCGCTCAAGGCCATGCTTGTCTTTCCCAAACCAGCCCCGCAGGAAAGGGGTTGAGATGGCCCCCCAGGCTGTCCCCGGATAGCAGCGTCCAGCCCTCTGTGTGTCTGAGGCTCATGCCCCTGCATACTCTCGGGGGAGGGGTGGGGAGGGGAGTCTGGCTCAACGAACAGTCTGAGTCACAGACGCTATCAAGAAACTGGGTGTGTTATTCCAGGGACGGCAAGGAGCGTGCGCTATTCTTGGAGAATCTTTCAGTTGCTCTGAGGAACAGCTAACAGAGCAGTTTGTAATTAGCACTTTGGCTGCTTAGTGGCATTATCTGCCTGAACATCTACCAAGCAGACCTTCTTGAGTACCTACTAAGCGCCAGGCCCTTGCTCCCCAGCACCCGCAGAGAATGCAAAGGCAAACGACAGATTTGCTGTCATTTCTTCCGGCTGTGAACGAGGCAGGCGAGGTCCCCGGTGCAGGGTTGCCTGTGCTGTCAGGGAGGGGGCAGCACACAAGTAAATCAGGTCCCCCGAGAGCATAGGAAGCAGTGCGGGGTGCGGCATCTGGTGTCCGGCCTGGGTCACGGCCAGGAGCCAGCTGGGCCGAGGCTGGGGTACCGGCTTCAGCAGGCACAGCAGAGGCTGGAATCAGGACTCACCTGGTTTATTCCAATAGAAGGGAGGATGCGGCGAGGCCAGGGCAGGGTGAGGCGGGCACGCCCCGCCGGCGGTCAGAACCTCCTTCCTTTTTAAGGATGAGTAATATTCCCCAGCACGTCTTTGCTGACTCAGGCAATGTCTGTCTTTTCGTGTGGCCTAGAGGCTCCCCCTGGGCCCCGTCTTGGTCCCCTGGGAACCTTAGCACTGGGTACAGAGCTTGACATCTGGCTCAATAAATACCCCTGGGTGCACGAAGTTCAGAGCAAACCCAGTGTAAGATTTCTTGGGGCGCCTGGGTGGCTCAGTCGGTTAAGTTAAGCGACTTCACCTCAGGTCATGATCTCCTGTGATTCATGACTTTGAGCCCCGAGTCAGGCTCTGTGCTGACAGCTCCGAGCCTAGAGCCTGCTTGTTTTCTGTGTGCCCCTCTGCACCGCCCCCTTCTGCTCACGCTCTCTGTCTCTCAAAAATGAATAAAAATGTTAAAAAATAAAATAAGAGATGTCTTGCTGAGGGGGGAAGTTGGAAGGGCTTATTAGAGACTTGAATTTAAGGACCTTATCTGCCAGGCTATAGAGCTGACATCTATCCTCAGTAAATCATCCAGATTACTCTCCCTCAGCAATGCAGTAAGATTTGGGCTGGAACCAAGGAGTCTGTATTTTGAACGAAGTAATCAGCCTTTATTTCCAAGATCAGTCAGAAACATTAAATTAAAACCAAGTAATCACTCTCAGACGGAGTTTACATGGGTTTTCTTTCCCTCGGCTCCAAGGTTTGCCTTCACTATGAAGTAATCCAAAAGAGAAACGAAAAGTATTTTTCTAAATCATGCACCTTTGTAAACAAATATTAACGCTATCCCGTTTGCTCACGTGACATCTGGATTCCGATGCGGCCGCCATAAATCCATCAATAAATATCTCTGGCCTTGAACATACCACTTACACTTTTGGTTCCTTCCAAAAACAGGCTTTTCCACCTTGAAGGATTGATCTGAAAAAGCAAGAGTCTGAAGCAAAAGGCTTTTATCAACCGTAAAACGCTAGTAATGATGCTAAGGGTATATATTTATATAAATTGGTGTAAATTTAGGTTACCATTGTTCCAGCTCCTAAGCTGTTTCCATCTTGGCCGCACAGAAAGATAAACTTGACTCCAGTGCTTACCGAGTGGTGGGGGAGGGGGCACCTCAGTGAGACAGAGCCGTTGCTTCTGCAGCCATAGAAAAGGACGGCACAGCCATGAGGCAGACCGTTACTCTGCCAGAGGAGAAGGGGGTATGGATTCAGGGGCGCGGACGAACCTCAAAAGCATGGTGCTCAGTGAGAGAAGCCAGACACGAAAGGCCACACATGGTGCGAATCCGTTTGTGTGAAATGTCCAGAACCGGCAAATCCCTGGGGACAGAAAGCAGATGGGTGAGCGCCAGCGAGTCAGTGGGGGTGGGGGTGGGGACAGAGGGTGAGTGCTGACGGTACTGGGTTTCCTTTTGGGGTGAGGAAATGTTCTAGAATTTGGTAGTGGTGATGGTTGCACCGCTCTACAAATACTAAAAACCACTGAAGTGTACGCTTTAACAGGATGAATCGTATGGTATGTGAATTACATCTCAGTTAAATAAACAGAAAAATGGGGGTCATGTAATTAAAGCAAGGCAGTTGTGAGGATTAAGTAACTCATAATTTTCACTGACTGTGTACAGTGGTTGAAGGGACCAAGGGACCAAGCAGAAAGCACGGTTTTGCGTGTGTTGGGATGTGGGGTTAGATGAGGTAGGGCCTCCGGGAGAGTCAGCGTGGGACAGACTGGACATTTCCTCCTCCGTCCTCCTCACTACGTGAGGGGGCGAGGGGGAGGGGCACCCCACTGGGCTGTAGCATCTGCAGAAAGAGCCAGGGAGGGGTATGGAGCCCAGAGCCAGGGACACCGGCTCCCAAACCCCACCATGGGGTCTGTGTCCCTCTGGATTGGAGGTCAGCCCCGCAGGGCCGCTTGCAGGCTGCACAAAACTGATTATTAGGTTTTGGAACAAAGAACAAACCACATTTGTAGCTGATGGCTAATCAGCTTGGAGTCTCGCGTCCCGTCGGCTCCGAGCAGAGGTTTGTCTGGGGTGTCGGCGGAGCAGAGAGAACCTCGTCGGAGCAGAAGTCTCTTCGAAGGCTGTGCCCCCCGCCCGCCGCCTGGACTCGCTCCACCAGTCGGTATTCGGCGCAGGAAGTAATGGCGGTGGAGGTGTGATGAGCACCGAGCAGCGGCTTAGCCTCGCTCGGTCACTGGTGCCCCCGCCGGTGTCCTGCAGCGGACTGGTGGGTTGAAAGAGATTAAGAAAATGGAACCTGCAAGTGTAGCTAAGTCTCAGGAGGATTTTTGCTTTAAGGAGGAGCAGAGAAATGGAGTAGTAGCAAAAGGAGGGGTGGGATGAAGGGAGCCGTGGAGGTTTTGTTTGGTTTTTGTCAACCTGGGAGCCGATTCTTGCATGTTTGCATCCTGGGGAGGGGGGGATCCCGTAAGAAGGCTCACGCTGAAGGGCAGGTCACCTCCCCGAGGGAGCCTCTCTCACGGGGGGGGGGGGGGGGGAAGCAGCAGGTGCGGGCAGGTGGACTCGATGGTGGGACTTTGAGGAAAGAAGGAAGAGGATCAGAGAGAAGGCACACATGGCCGGAGGGGGCTCCGGGAGCCAGATCGGTGGAGCAGGCGTGCTGGGTGCTGGGCCAGCCCGAGGTGTCTGGTCAAAACCCGGAGCCCAGGCAGCACTGTTGGCTGCGACGGTCACTGAGGTTGATTCAGGTTACCGCTGTCACACCGCCGTTATAACACGTGGTCCTCACCCGTTCGTTCTGGGGGAAATCCCCGCTCTGCCTGTCAGCAAGCTCAGGTGCCCCGAAGCCGCTTCTTCCCAGGGTGGAGGGTGGGGGGTGATGAGCGGAGGTGCTTTGGGGCAGCCGCACCTGCCGGGGAGCCGAGCTCTGTGCAGATACCAGCGTCACCTCGAGGTGCCCCCCCACCTTCAGACCCCGCTTCTTCCGCCTCCATAGCTGGGGGGCATTCTCCCCCCAAAGGGGTGCTCTGTTCCAAGGCCCATACACAGGACCTTTGTGAGCAGACACGTGCACTGCTGACAGAATGATCTGGATGTTGCTGCTGAAGGGGTAGTGCCCAGGGGAGGCCACGGGCGGGGGACGCAGGTGGAAGGCCCCTGAGCACGCCCCCGCCCATGGCCGTGTGAGCCGCCGCCTGCGGCCAGGCTGCCAGGCGAGGTCCCGCGGGCTTGTGTTTCCCTTGTGCCATCCAGGGGCCCAGCGGCCTTCTTAGACGGCGCAGGCCTCTTGGAGCCGTGCTGAGTGCTGGCTGTGGGGAGCAGTCCCTGGGGGCCAGCGTGGTGACGGTCAGAGCAGCAGTGACCTCACGTGCAAACCTCCTCTCCCCTTTTCCCCACAAGTGAGGCTGCAGTTTGCAAGCCTGGCAAGGGAGGGAGTCGGGAAATCGGGGTGCTGCTGCCCCTTGGCTTGCTGTCCGTGGGCAGGGCGCCCACCCTCTCGGGGTCCGCCTTGCTTTCTGCACCGCAGCCGTGAAGAGCCCTCCCGCTGAGCCCTCCTGGCTGCCCTTTGGGTCGAGGTGTTACAGATGAAAAGCTACAAAGCCCTCAAGTGTTTTCTAAGGCTCTCCCTCCTGTCGCCCCACGTTCCTAGCCCAGAGAGCAGTGTGTGCCCTGCAGTGCCCCCAGGTGGCCACTGTCCCTTGGGGTCTGATGGCCAAGCCCTGCAGTGGCACTCCCGGTGCACAGTGATGAGGTTTGTGGCCTTCCCTGGGATGTCAGCAGCTGCAGGGGTGCCCAAGGCCTCGGGGCTCCGTGGGTCCTGGTTCCACTGCTCCGGCCAGGGCAAGGGGTGAGGCCGTGTCCTCCGGCTGCTTGCACCTGTGAAATCCAGCTCTCATTCTCATTTATAAGGTGACCGTTGAACTAGAGTGGGGCGGGGGTGGGGGGGGAGCATCCTTTACCGTTTCCTCCAGAGAAATCGTGGTGGAAGTCCAACATCTAACAGCTAAAGATGGAACATGTGGGGGCAGGTACTGGACCCCCCCTGCCCCCAGCTCCTTCCAGCCCAGACTTCCCTGGGGATGTGTCTACCCCTGCTTTTACCCCCAGGGGACAGAGAGGCAGCTGATGGGGGCTAACTTCATGCACACACTCCCCGATCCCACCCCAGGCCTGGCAGGCCGGTCCCTGGGGCCTCTTTCCTCTGTGTGCCCCATTCATCTGGAGCCTGCCTGCCCTAGATGCGACGGTGGGGGAGAGCTGCCCACGTGGGGACAGATGAGGTTCTCTTACCCACTTCGGCCCCTGCTTAGGGGCCAGCGGGCTTGAGCAGAGGGAAGGGGGCTTCCCTGGAGGATGTGGGGGAGACCCAGGGTAACCAGCAGGGGGGCTCCAGAGGCACTGCGGCTGCCAGCTCCCCTCCACATGGTCATAAACGTCTAGGCTCCGATGGCCCGGCTCGGAGCCGCTCCCAGACCTAATGGCCAGAATGCAGCCGAATTGCGTTTGGACTGATTCCATCCTCCGTTGTCTCCGCACAGCCTTGCTCCTCAAGTCCATTGGTGACGTCAAACCCCAGCTAATCCTGGAAAAACAGATTAAGTTCCATAAACTCAATTTTCTTGCTTCCCTCCCAGCCGTGACCTTGACTCAAGCAGTGGTCTCCCCACCCCGCCCCACCTCCATCGCCTGCCCTCTTGAGCCCAGCCACAGGAACCTACCAGGCTTCTCCAAAGTCCTTTCAGCCTGGCCACCCCAGCCCCTTCCCCCACCACGCCCTGGGTCCCTGAAGACCTTTGGTTCCCAGCCTGGGAGGCCCTGAGACGGATGTGCCCTGCCCTTGACCCCTCGGGCAAAACCAGGTGGTTTTGATCATCTGCATCCTCCTTCTCTTTGTCCTCCTCCTGTGAGTTCAGCTAGGACAGGCTGCCTGAGGAGGAGGGGGTGACAGCCCTTCCCCCTGTCTGCCTGTGCCAGGGCCTGGACCGGGAGCCCTCTGGGCCTTGTGCCTTGTCCAGGGCTGGGCTCCCCCCTCATTGCCTCCCTGATCACCATGCCTGCTGGTACCCTGTCTGTCTCCTCCCCGGTTACCGTGGGGCCTGGGGTCGTGAATACGGGCGTTCTGGGAGGCCAAGGCTTTTCTACACGTGGGGGGCCAAGTGCCGTATCTGAGGCCCCGTCTTCTCTGACCAGGGCCTGGGGGGATGTGCACATGGGTGCATTTGGGGTACAGTGGTTGCGCAGACTCCTCACCTGCCTTCCCTCGAAGAAGGGCCTCTGGAGCCGCGTTTTTCTTTCTTCCCTCTCACTGTGCCAGCCACTGAAGGCTGCCCTGTGGAAAGCAGTAAAATGTAATTGTCTAACCCATCACGACTCCGGCGGGGACAGAGATGAAATGTGTGTCTCTCAAGCAGCCCGAGTGGGTGTAATGAGATTGTCTGAGGGTTTGGCTGCTGGCTGAAGGGGGCTCGGGGCAGGCAGACACATAAGTCACACTGCTGCTGCTCAGTAGCCTGGGGTCCGGCTGCACCCTCTTGCTCCAGGCACAACCAGGAAGAAAGCAGGGGGGCCCTTGTCATGCCCCCCAGGTTCACCTTCTGTCTATGAAGCTGAGGGCCATTTGTCCCTTAGATATCTGTGCCCTGGGCACTAGGCTGTCTTTCCTGATGGTGGTGGGCTCAGTGTCTGTGCCTGGGGTCAGCAGCAGCCTTCCTGGCCTGGCCAAGCACATGCGCACCACGGAACTGCTAGCCGAGTACTGGGTGGAACTGGGTGAAGCATCTTATGTGCATCATGTCATTTAATCCACAAGACAGCCCAACAGGGCAGGTGCAGTTCTCACCTACGATTTTGCTATTTTGTAGAAGATAAAAGGAAAGATCAAAGGGTTTAAGCAGTTTGCCCACGCTCCGAGCTGGCAGGTGGTAGGAGGTCCGGCTGACTCAAAGTCCATGGTTTTAGCAGCCACACGGACTCTCCTCCACTGGTTAGTACTCAAAATGCTACTCAAAGTCTACTGCTGTGCCTCGTAAAAAATCCAGTAACAAAGAAAAGCACCACTAAAAGTTGTCCCAAATTCCGTCGATCCGAATTGGCCCTCACCAGCATCCAGTGAGCAGGACTTCAGGCTCTTGTATGGATTGTACAAACACACACATACAAAGTATTAATAGCTTTTTTTAAAAAAAATGGGTCGTAGTCTGCATGCAGTTTTTTAAAAATGTTTATTTATTTATTTTGAAAGGAACAGAGCGTGAGCATGGGAGGGGAAGAGAGAGAGAGAAGGAAGGAGAGAATCCCAAGCAGGGCTCCGTGCTGTCAGTGCAGAGCCTGATACGGGGCTCAGTCCCGTGAACTGTGAGATCATCACCTGGGCTGCAGCCAAGAGTCACACTTGACCAGCTCAGCCACCCTCGCCCCTGCGTGCGATTCAAAAGTAAATCACGTTGAATTTTCTTAAAATTAACTGAAGACAAATCCATTTGTATGTCTTTGAAATGAAATGGAAAGAAATTGCTAAACTTCAGAAACACATTTCTTCATCTTAAGTGGTAATAGTTCCTAAAAGTTTCTCAAAGTTCATGGGGAAAAGAGAAAAACTTTTTAAACCGCTTTATTGAGATATAATTCATATACCATACACTTCACTGATTTAAAGTGTGCAATTCAGTGGGTTTTTGTATACTACACTGTGATTTTTTTTTAAATCATAGTCATTATATAACATAATATTTGCCCTCTTAAACATGTTAAGTATACAATTCTGTGGCATTAGTACATTTGTAGTATTGGGCAACCATCTCCTCTCCAAAACGTTCTCATTCCCCAAATAGAAATCCTATAACCAGTAAACAGTGCCTCCCCCATTACTTCTCTCCCTAGTCTCTGGTGGATTTTAATCAACTCTCTGAGAGAAAAACTTTTAATAGGTTGGAATCATTTTTTTTTCATCAGTACACTGTATTTTTAAAAGCAGTTTAAGTTCACAGCAAAGCTGAAAGCTGAAAGGATTGAATTCCCATATACCCCCTGCCCCCCACATGGACAGCCACCCCCACGACAGCATCCCCCCCACCAGAGTGGCACATTTGTCACGATTGGTAAACCTATATCAGGACATCATTATCACCCAAAGTCCATGGTTTGCAGCGTGTTGTACCTTCTCTGAGCTTTGACAAAC
Organism: Mungos mungo; assembly: GCA_004023785.1. Taxonomy (NCBI): domain Eukaryota; kingdom Metazoa; phylum Chordata; class Mammalia; order Carnivora; family Herpestidae; genus Mungos; species Mungos mungo. The sequence goes on from PISW01001067.1 coordinate 178,030, forward strand.
GTGTAATGATATGTATTAACCACAGTGGTGTCATACAGAGTAGCTCCACTGCCCTAAAAATCCCTGCGCTCTGACTCTTCATCCCTCATTAATTCTTAACTCTATATAATGAACCAACTTTCATGCCATCCACTTCTGTTGCTCCACCTTCAATTTTTGTTTTATTGTTATTTGTGTACATTTTTGAGGTTTTTATATTCTATTCAATAACAATCATTGCCCAAATTTCAAAACTATTAATTCTGTATTCACCAGGATTCTTCCATTGATGATATTTTGGTTGTTTGGAGTTCATCCATGGATGATAGTTTGGTTGTTTGGAGTTCAGCATCAAGTAATATTTTAAGTCCTAATGAATGCCTAAGCCTCTAAGTTTATGTTACAGAATGTTCATTAACTTTATATTCAAAGGACAGTTTTGTTGGGTATAAAATTCTGGTTCGTAATTTCTTTCTCTCACAATTCTGTAGATATTGCTCCACTGTTTCCTGAAATTGGGTTGCTATGGAAGATTCTGATTCTCAGTTTACCTCTCTGCTCCCCTGTTATATGGTTCTTTCTTTATCCTTTAAGATTAGGAACTTTTTAAAGATGCCTTGGTGTTAATTACACCATTGAGTTTTCCTGGGCCACTGAATGGCGGTTAATTTGTAAACTCAAGGTTTTTTGGTTTTTGTTTTTGCTTTTCTCCAAGAGATTTTTCCATTCTATAATTGAATACTTTTCCTCATGTTCTGTTATTCTGTTTTCTTCACCAATTGTGTATATGTTGGATTTTCTTTTGCCTCCCATATCTGCCATTTTTGTCATATTAGTCTTCTCCATTTAACCTTGTGTGACTTCCTGCAACCCACTCACCACAACTCTCTAGGTGTTTATACTGTGCTTTGTCGTTTATTCACTGCTTATGATACGGTTTTTTAAAAGTATGTGATGTGTTTATTTTTCTTTCTCACATTCCCCTGAGCTCTACTAACCCGTCTTTCAGCTTTCATCTCTTTCTGTTTTCAAATAATTTCTTTTTAAAATTTCTGTGTCTCTTTTTTTCCACTCATCTGCCCCTACCAGTTCTTTTTATTTTTTATTATAAAAATTTTTAAGTTTATATATTTATTTTGAGAGGGGAGGGGAAGAAAGGGAGAGAGGGAGAGAAAGGGGGAGAGAGAGAGAGAGAGAGAGAGAGAGAGAGAGAGAGAGAGAGAATCCTAAGCAGGGATGTGGGGGTTAAACTCATGAAACATGAGATCATTACCTGAGCCAGACGGTTAACCAACTTAGCCACCCAGGTGCCTCTGCCCCTGCCAGTTCTTAGGAGAGTAGATCTGTAATTTCTCTGGGTCTGTGAATTGATTTTTCTGAAGTCTTTCTGCATTTCTCTGGATGATTCCTCATGATGTGTGTTCTTCATTTGTCCCCCACCCTTAATGCCAGAGGACCCATGTGAGTTCCTTTGTGATTATTATTCTTCAGCTACCTTCTAAATAGCAGCATGTGAAAATGTGGGAGTGGTCTGGAGCAGCCTGCAGGTGCATTATGGGCTTACTTACTGTCTGGAAGGCTCTCTTCCCAGAGCTGTTATTTGTACTCTGCCTGGGGATTCTGTCTCTCTCAGGTGTCAGGGTCCATGGTCATAATGGTTCTCAGCAAAGCTCTTTGTATCACTGGCTATCCATGTTATGACCAGCCCCTCACTGCCCCTCTTCCCTCCCCAGACTCACTTCATTCCCAGCATCCATTTTTCCTGGACAACAAAGTTCTGTCCTAGAAATGGCCCGCTGGTGTGGTTTCCCATCAGCCCCCACCCCAGTTCCATCCCACAATGTAAAATCACACCTCTGCGCGCTCAGTCGTTCACAGCAGCACCAGACCCATCGCCTCAGGTTGGAAATCACCCAGATGCCCATCAACAGTGGAATAGTTGAGTCAATTATAATACAGCCCCCCAGTGAAATACTAGAGAGCGATGGGAATGAGCAGTGTACAGCTACATGCAGCCGTTTGGATGACTTCCGTGAACATGATGTCGGCCAAAAGAACACATACAGGACGCTTCCGTGTGGAATCCCTCAAAGACAGCTGGATATTGGCAACTCATTGGCTTCAGTGTAATATAAAGTACAGAACAAGCAAATGGCGGGACAGTGGTTGTCCACAGTTGAGGAGCCATGACTAGAAGGAGACCCATAGAGGACTTCTGGGTTGTTAACTTCCTGTTTCTTGATCCTTGCTGGTCCTTCAGTTGTGTTCAGTTTGTGAAAATATATCTGTACTTGTGATCACACACTTTTTTGTATATATGCAGTTCTTCACATAAACAATTTTTCTTTTGGGGACACCTGGGTGGCTCAGTCGGCTTAGCATCCAACTTTTGTTGTTGGCTCAGGTCTGATCTCAGTGCATGAGACTGAGCCCCACAATGGGCTCTGTGCTGACAGTGCAGAGTCTCGTTGGGATTCTCTCTCTCTGCCCCTCCCCTGCTGTGCTCACTCTCTCTCTCTCTCTCTCAAACTTATAAAAAGTTTTTACTTCTGAAAAACTCTCCTCACCTGGGGTGGCATCCTCAATCCTGTTTCATCATTCCAGCAGAAGAATGTCCCCAGAAGGGATATTTCCTTGGGGGTCCAAAGAGGAGGCATGTGTAAGCTGTCACCACATTCATTTCTTCCACTTCAGACTTCATGGTGTCTGTGGTTTGGGGGAGTAGTGATTTCCTTGTTTCATCAGCCGTGAGGACCCCCCTCTCTCTGCAGTTTGTGTTGTTTTCGAAGGACAGTAGAACAGAAATGCTCCAATCCACCATCTTCAACAGGAAGTCAAGATGGATTCCTGAACCTACTGGCGAGGGTGTAGCTGTAAAGAAACAGGCCTGACTTTGTTTCTTAACTAACTAAAATGCTGGCCCTTGATGAGACCCCTTTAGAGTGATCGCCTTGAAAGACAACACCCAAAGTGTCCAGTGCTCAGAGATCACCCATGGCCACATCCTGAGTTCCGCTCCTCTCTCTGGGAGCTTCCTGGGGGGAGGGGTGCAGAGCTCTGAAGGCTTCCCCGAGGGGACCCCCAGCGGACATGGGTGACTCCTGCCCCAGGGGCTACTTCAAAGGATAACTTTTGCTTGCCTGTGGAAATGCTGGTTTCGAGGTTCATGCTTTACGTTCACACCTTGTCTGAAGAGTGTGTCTCCTGTCCTTCAGAGGGAGAGTGTCTAAACCCGAAGCCAGGTCCCGGCACGCTCATCCCCGGCGCTCGGCTGCACCTATCTCGTCCGCCCCGGCCGGCAGGGCGGAGAATCGGTGCGGCCAATTGGCCGCTCATCTGCCCGTCCGTCCGCATCCACCCCGGGCTGAAGCGGCACTGGCAGGGTGCCGCGGTGCGCTAGCTTGCCAGGACCGGACGCGCTCCTCCCGGCTTGGAGCACGCCTCCATCGCGGGTCCTTCTCCTGAGCGAGGGAGAGAAAAAGGGGGCAGGAGAGGGAGACGCAGAGAGTGAAGACACAACTCAGTTTCCGATCAGATCAGCAAAAGAGAGAGAGAGCTTTGTTCAGAAAACTGTCACTTATAAAGATTTCAAGGCGGGAAAAACAAAGCAGCTGACCTACGTCAGATACCAGGTAAACAGAGTCAAATGAATATTTAAAAGAAACGCCCAGACTTGCCTTAGCAAATGCTGGGGGGAAATACGGTTTTGATCTTTTATGCACCTTGGCCACTATTTCGTCTGGCGCAGCAAGACAGACACCAAAGTTATTTTGGCCATCTCCAGCTTCCAGATGCAAATCTTTTTTACTGGTTCACTCTCCGGAGAGTGAAAATCCTTGCCTGAGGCAGACAGAAGACTTGGCCGCCGACAGGAGAGCACTCCTAGAAGCACGTGATGGTCTCTCGTCACCCTGCTCCTGCCCCACTCTTGGCACTGAACTTCATGGACACTCGGCTGCAGGGCATGGCCCCATCTCAGCCTTGGGCGCTGCCCTCTCCTGTGGCCCGTGGCTGTGGGGTGGCCTCAGTGCATTCGTCCCAGCCCCACACCCAGGATGTGGCGTGGCCATGCTGGGGGCACACCAGTGGGAGGTCACCGAGACGGCGTGGCACTCTGTGCCCCGGGGCCTTTGCTCAGCTTCTGCAACATGTCCTCCTTGACCCTGCTCTGCGGAGGGGTCCCTCCGGTCCCAGGAAGCCCCGCTCCTCACTCTAAAGCTCCACCTCACCTGAAGCCTTTCCCTAGTCCCCTCTGCGCTGACAAACACCACTGCTGGCTGGTCCACTTTTATCATTTGGTGACACTGGCAACTCTGGAAGGAGATGATGTTATCCCTCTTTGCAGTATGGAGACACCGAGGCTCAGAAGGCACAGTCTCTCGTCCTGGGGGACCCATGGTCACTCAAGGCTTGGTCAGGTTTCGACCTTGGATCCCAGACTGGGGCTCGACCTGTGACATCCCAGATCTCATAGAGTTTGGTCATCTCTGTCTTGTTCTTAGGCCCCGTGCACTGAGCTCTAACTGTGTGGCCCTCTGTTCTTTCCTTCTGTCTGTCTGTGCTCCCGCCTCTGTAGCTCTGGTGATGGACGGGTGGAAACATGGTCTCTTGCCCAGTGGCAGACGGACGTGTATCCCGAGCAGTCACGTGACCTGCGGGGCAGGGCCACTGGTCCGCCCCAGGCTTTGCCCCCAGCGTTGAGTGAACACTTGGTCTGACTTGGGTGCAGGCGAGCACGGGGAGGTCACATTCCATGGAGCTGATAAGAAAGATCGCCCAAGGTCCGATTGCTTAGACTCCCAGAGTTTCTCAAGAACGTTTAGGGATTGCATCTGACTTCTTTGTTATTGAGGTGATGAAATGGGACTTGCCCAAAGTCACTGTGGGTCATTGCATTTATCCTGTGTTGCCGAAGAGTCCCACTGGGGGTCCCACAGACATCAGTGTACATGCCACCGCGTCATGCAGGGCACGATGCTCCACAGTTAGCAGCCGGCTTCCTCTTCTGTGACAGGCTTCTAGTACCTTCCGAGCAAGGTGATCCTGGGCTTGAATGCAGACCACGTGGGAAAGCTTTGGAAGCACGGCCCTCACTGGACCTCCTCCCTTCCTCCCCATCTCCAGGCCTCATTGCATCCAGCTTCTCCCAGGCGTGTGGGTCTCTCTCCTTTGTGTTGGGACGTTCCCTGTATCCAGTGCCTGTCCTACCCTGTCGGCCAGCTGAAAGCTCCTCCAGGTGTCAGCTTGGGTGCCCTGCTACCTAGCTGATCCCAGTCTCTCCTGGCGAGAAGCTCGGCTTCTAGCCAGACTTGAGCAGAGATCTGTGGGCCTTGGGGCAGGTGGGCCTCAGAGCTGAGCAGGGGCAACCCACAGCCTCTGCCTTCTCCTCCTGGACGGTGTCAGCTTGGGCTCGACCCCGCGTGCCCTCTCGGCTACGGGCTGCACCCACCCACCTCGAAGGAAGGTTAGCACCGCTAAGCAGAGGGGTTGAACTCTCCAGAGCCATGACCTGAGCCAAAGTCGGATGCTTAATAACTGATTGAGCCACCCAGGCGCCCTGCAGACTGCTGACTTTCAAATTTCTCACTTGGGTTTTTCACCCTTTTATTTGCCCTCCCTCCTTTCCTGTGGCTACCTGCCGTCACCGTCCCCGCACACAGGGCCGTGCTTGCTGGAGCAGCGTGTGAAACGCGAGCACAGTGCTCTGTACCCTCCCGCCGCCTGGCCCTCACTAGTGGGATGACAGTCTTTTATTTACCCCTTGGCCAATCAGAGCGTACATGTCGTCTACAAGATTGCTTAGCAAACAAGGGAAAGGAAGGCTGGGGAGGTGAGGGAACTTGCTCAAGGTCACACCATAGGCTCGTGGCGGAGTAGAGGCCGGGCCCTTCCTCTGTGCTGTTGGGCCCACCAGCCTTTCAGGAAGTGACTCTCCTGCTCTCTTTCTCTCTCAGGGGTCCTTGGTGAGTTTCGTCATGGTTGTCTAAGGAACCTCGCCTAGAAGTCCCAACACGCAGTTCCCCATTGACGGGAAGGCTTGGACTCCAAGATGATTATAAAGGAATATCGGATTCCTCTGCCCATGACCGTGGAGGAGTACCGCATCGCCCAGCTGTACATGATACAGGTGGGTCGTGGGGCCAGGGCAGGCCTCGCTGGGCGCACAGATGGCTCGCAGCACCCTTGGCGGGGGAGGGTGGCGCTGTGATCTTCACAGGACGCTGTCTGCTCAGTGGGCTCCTAGTAAACGTGTGACTTGCAGCGGAGTCCTGGCCTCCCAGCCGGATGCCAGGAACACAGCAGGACGCGGTGGATGTTTGTGGCTTTGGCTCATCCTGCTGGTGCTGTATTCACGGCGCTGTTGGGACCAACACTCTCTGCATTTAATACCCATCCTCTCCCTGGTTCAGATGTGATCTGTGTGTGTCGTCTGCTCAGGCCGCTTTTACAAATACCACAGACTGGGGGGCTTAAACAACAGACATTCATTTCTCACAGTTCTGAAGGCTGTTAAGTCCAAGGTCAAGGTGCTAACAGAGTTGATGTCTGGTAAGAGCCCTCCTGCTGGCTTACAGATGGCCACCGTCTTTCTCACTGTGTTCTCAATGGTGGACGAAGGGGTGAGGGAGCTCGTGGGGTCTCTTCTATCAAGGCACTAATCCCGTTGGGGGGGGAGGGGTGCTCAATCCTCATGACCTAATCATCTCCCAAAGCCTGACCTAGTACCGTCTCGTTGGAGGTCAGGGGCTTCAATATGAATTTGGACGGGACACAAATTCAGTCCATAGCAACCCACTTGGCAGCCAGGAAGGTATGAGGTCCAAAGAGGTAAGTGACCCGCTTGGGAGCCCCTCGCCGATTTTCCAGGTCTCAGCTCCACGGTTTCCTCACTACCCTAGGCTGCAAGACGGTGGCTTCCACTTTGTGGCGGATTTAGAGAGTCACAGATGAGTTTGCGGATGACAGATTCCGGTGACAAGCCAGAGACTGCCGTGCCCCTCCTCTCCCATCCCCAGCACCCTGACGTTGTTGGCCTCCCTCTGAGAGCCTGGCGAACCTGGAACACAGGACAGGGAGACCCAGGGTCTTGTTGCTCGTGGCCTCGATGTGACCCAGCTCCTCCTCGCTGGGGCCCTGCTGCTCAGTGGAGGTCCCCTGCCCAGCCACCCTGCCAGCACCTTGCTCATCCTCAGCGCCCCGGCCCTTTGCCCTTTCCTCCCCCCTTGGGAGTCTGATTATGAACCAGCTCTCACCTGGCTCTGCTCTTCTGGGCATCAGGATGCCTTGGTGCAACCCGTGGATCACAGTGTCACGTGTCACATGGTGTCACATGGGCCCCTCCGGCAGGGCTCCACCTCTGCCCCTGGCTTTGCTTGGTGGGTGCTCACCCCTAAACCTGGGTCTGGGGAGTTAGTAGAAAGCTCCCTGCAGATCCCAGACCGCCAGGCCCTTCTGAGAGGAGCTCTGTGAAGCTACGAGGGTTTGGCCCAGCGCTCCCGGCACGGGGAGCTTGATGAGGAAGAGAATGGAAGGTGAACTGGCCTCTCTGGCGGGGGCTCTTGGCTCCATGCTGCTTCAGGAGTGCCACTCGACTCCCTCTTGAACCACTTAGCCCATAATTATTCCTAGAGATCAAGGAGAGAAGGGACTTAGCTCACTCGCCACCCCACCCCCAGCTCTGAGCTCTCTGGAGAGCGCTCAGCCTTTTCAAGGATGCTGTTCATTCTACGGCTCCCCGATTCCCATACAAGCCAGGGGAGCCCAGACCCTGGCAGGCAGCCCCTCTGTGGGGCTTCCCTGTGCCTGCCAGCTGGAGGGGGTGGGGCATCAGGATCCAGGGATCGACTTTTAGCTCCTAGGACATCCCAAAGCTTTCTTGAGCATGTGATCACCTCTGACTGGGCTCCTTAGAAGCACCTGCCATCCTCACCCCCGCCTTATTGAGATACTTTATTCTTTTTTTAAAAACATTTTTAATGCTTATTTTTTTTTCTTTTTTAGTTTTATTTTATTATTTCTGAGGGAGGGGGATAGAGAGAAAGGGAGACACAGAATCCTAGGCAGACTCCAGGCTCTGAGCTGCTAGTACAGAGCATGTTTCATGTTTATTTTTAAGAGAGAGAGAGACAGAGTGTGAGCAGGGGAGGGGCAGAGAGAGAGAGAGAGAAACACAGAATCCGAAGAAGGCTCCAGGCTCTGAGCTGTCAGCACAGAGCCTGACGCGGGGCTCGAACTAATGAATAGTGAGATCATGACCTGAGCTGAAGTCGGACACTTAACTGGCTGAGCCACCCAGGCGCCCAGTATTCTCTTCTTTTTAAAACATCCTTATGCCTCCAGCTAATGGTAACTATCCCGTAGCCTCCCCCCTGAGACCTGCTCTGGGCACAGGGCCGCCTGTGTGCATTCACTCGCCCGAGCCCTCCTAACGCCTGTCTCAAGGCTGCCCTCCTCTGCCCCTGCTCTGACACGTGTCCTAACTGCCACTGGCCCCAGCGCTTCTGGGGGCTCCACTCACCATGGGGGCTGATGGACAAGCACGTTGTCTCCATTATGTGCTGGTTTCACAGATGCGAATGTGCGTCAAAGCTCGCCGGCTGCATTTTTACGTAGATACAGTTTGTTGTACGTCAGTCGTATCTCGGTAAAGCTCTTAAAAACACTAGGTGAAGTGCATGGACTTTTCTGTGCGCAGCCTGGGCAGAGAAGAGCGTGAAAGCGCTTGCTCCTCCCCAGGAGTGCCTTCGGGGAGATGGGTGCACGTGCGGTTTACTGAATACAGGCCAGGAAACGGGGCAGTTTTCACTCGGCCTTAGGGCCACTGCCCCAAGAGTGTGTCCCCTGGGAGCTGGGCCTTATGAGGCGGATGGATAGGCCTTCAAGGAAGGCAGCTGTGTTTTTGTGGAAAGAAGAGCAGGACTTTAGTTCATTTCCTCCAGACTCTGCTCACCAACTAGAGTGGCAGCTGGCAACGGGCCTGCCTTCCGAGCTAGCCGGCCTCCCTCATGGGGTCATGAACAAGGTCATGAACAAGGTGGGATAAGCTCACATGTTGAGCTGCCTCATGATGTGCCTGACCTGTGGTCCAAACAAAATACATGCTGTTCAAGGCCAAGAAGGAGAAGAAGGAGGAGGAGAGGAGAAGAGGTGGGGAGGAGGAGGAGGAAGAAGAAGAAAAGGAAAAAAGTTGTGCCGTCTGGGAGAGAGCCTCCCATCATCCATGGACGTGCTCAGCCTGCTTACCTCAGAGGGAGAAAGCCAGGTGGTTTGGCCAGGACCCTGGACAGCTCTGAGAGCTGCCGCTTTTCTCAGAGTCCTGGCGCGTTCTTGCTCTTGAGTCCTTCACCCCTACCATTCATTCGTAGGGTCTGTGTTTCTTCTGCACCAGGTCCGTGGTGGCTCAGGCCCCTCAGGGATGGAGGGGCGTAGGGAGGTAAAGTTCCCCCACTCAGCCTGTGTGGGCAGGGGTCATGGGTGAGGCCTCACCCTGGGCACATGTAGCCCCCTGGGGAGTTGGGCTTGTCTCTGCCACCCCAGCTCCGTCTCCCCGGGAGGCTCCACAGTGCAGCAGGGATGGTTGGCAAGGGTCGGGGTGGTGACTTCTGGTGCAAGCAGAGAAGGTCACACGATTCGAGAAGAGCTCACTCCTTAGTGGCCAGAGAGCCTCAGCTGTGCCCCCTCAGGCGTCAATGTCAGAGGGGAGCCAGCGGTTCAGGCCTTTGGGGTGTTAGCTTCAAAGTTGGAGGGGCTGCCCAGGTTCAGACGGGCCTGGTGATAGTTGAGACCAGAATCCATTTGTTCATTCAGCTAATGTTTTTAAGTTTATTTATTTTAAGACAGAGAGAGAGAAACCAGAGGAGGGGCAAAGAGAGAAGAAGAGAGAGAATCCCAAGCAGGCTCCACACTGTCAGCATGGAGCCCGACACAGGGCTTGATCCCATGGACTGTGTGGTCGTGACCCAAGCCAAAGTCAAGAGTCCGGCACTCAGCCTACCGAGCCACCCAGGCGCCCTCATCCGGCTAATCTTTACTGTGCAGAGACGGCAAAGTGCTGTCCAGGGAGTACAGGGCACTGCCAGTCTGGTCCTGGGGCTCTGCCACTGCTAACCGGGGCCCTCGTGCGCTCGCGTGGCCCATGATACTCATCCCCCACGAGTGACCCTCACCGCTTGCTCAGCTGGTCGGTCAGCGTCCCCAAAATTCATGTCCATCCAGAATGTTAGACTGTGACTTTATCTAAGATATGCTAGAGTGGGCCTTAAATTGAAGGACTTGTTGTCCCCGTAATTATGAAGAGGAGAGGACAGAGAGAGACACAGTGATGTGATGGGGGAGGCAGAGAGCCGAGTGATGCGGCGAGACTGGAACCCTGGGGTCTGGAGGCGGCCAGGGAGGAGCCTCCCTAGAGCCTCAGCAGGGAGCTCCTGCCGTGGACACGGTGGCCTTCCTGAGCCTGAGGACAGCTTGGGCCCAGGTCACCCACTGAGGCCAGATGGCACCTTCCCTACCCCTGCTTCTGCTCCTTGTCCCTCCGGGTCCTTTCTCCACCCTCAGTTCCCTGGCAGGCCAGCCGTCCCACCTCAGCCCTTGGAGACTCCATGTGGCCCTGGCTCCTCTTGGCCTGCATGTCACCTTCACATCGACTTCCATGAACCCCAGAAGTGTTTGTTTCCCGGGGTGGCCACAGACTGGGTTGGGGGGAAGCCTAAAACAACAAAAATGTATTTTCTTGTTTCCGGGGCCAGAAGTCTGAAATCAGGGTGTCCACAGGGGCCTGCTGCCCCTGAACAATCCCGCCTGCTTCCTCCAGCCTCCGGTGGCCGCTGGCTTCTTTGGCTTGTGGCCACGTTCCCTTAGTCTGTCTCCTAAGGACGTGGTCCTTGGATTTAGGACCCACCCTGATCCAGTGTGACCTCATCTTAACGAATTATGTGTGAAGACTCTATTTCCAAATAAAGCCACATTCTTTTTTTTTCTTTAAGTTTCTTAGAGAGAGAGAGGGAGAACCAGAGAGGGCTAAGCAGGGTGAGAGGGGGCGACAGGACCCAAAGTGGGCTCTGTGCCTACAGCAGTCGGTCCAGTGCAGGGCTCGAGTTCACAAACTGTGAGATCGTGGCCTGAACTGAAGTCAGATGCTTAACCGACTGAGCACCCCCCCCACCCCGACGAGGTGCCCCATAAAGCCACATGCTAAGGTTCTGGGCAGATGTGAATTTGGGGGGCCCTGTAACCCACTACACCAGGCCTTGGACAGATAGGTAACCTCGTCTCCCATTACAGTTTTTGAAATTGAGAGCAGAGAGAAGTGCTTTGTCCAGGATGAGACCAGAATCCATTTATTTGCTCAGTAAATACCGAATACTGCCTTGTGCCAAGGTGTTTTCCTGCTGTGGGCCAAGCAGGCCCCGGAGTCTAACGGCATTTCGAGCTCAAGTTGAACTCCGCCACTTGGAAGCTGTGCACCTCCCGCAAGTCACTCCACATCTCTCAGCCCCCACCGTCCCCTCTGCACACTGGGGACAGCGGCAGCACTGTCTCAGGGGTTGTCGCAATAACTAAAGGGGAAAGTGCACACGGCACAACCGTAACAAGTGAGGCCACCGTGAGGTGTGAGCTTGCAAAGTGTCTGGGAAATGGTCGCCGCTTTCACTGCAGAGTCTGGGCCACGTTCCACGGGCTCCTCTGAAGAGCAAGGGATGGCGTGTCCCTGCTGACCCTGTCTGTGCCCTATTTGTTTTCTGAAGGGGACTCAGCTGCTCTGGGCCGTGGAGATATACTGCGTGAGGCTGTGCTCTTGGGAGCACTGTATGTGTGTGCGCATGGGCGTGTACACTTAGGAGTGTGTGTGTGTACATGCGTGCACCTGCTGTTCAGGAAGCTGACCGAAGACGGCCTCGGTGATGCCGTCATGTCACCATGGAAACAGATGCTGGGCTTGAAGTCACGAGGACCTGGACCATGGACGAGGCTCTCTGCATAAGCAGAAACCTGAGCTGTTGGACACTGGGAAGAGCGTGTGGGGCTGAAAGACACTTAGAGGTGACCGGGGTCATCTCCCTCGGGCAGCGCCACTGAGGCCCCTTCCCCCTTCCCGGGTCTGATCTCCTTGAAATCTTCGTACAGACGCAGGGCTGGTTTCTGTCTGTCTGTTTTGTTTTGTACCCACTTTATTGAGATGTGAGCCCCACACCACACAGTTCACACATTTTAGCATATTCACAAGGTCATCAGGCCATCCCCACTTTAGAGCATTGTCATCGCCCCAAAGAAGAAGTCGCTCTCCAGCCCCCCACCCCCATCCCTAGGCAACCAGCAACCTGCTTTCCGTCTGTAAGGGTCTGCCTGATCCGGACATGTCCTATCAGTGGGGTCGTACACCATGTGGGCTTTCGCGTCGGGCTTCTTACGCGTTGTTCCCAAGGATCATCCACATCATAACAGGTGTCAGCCCTCCGTCCCTTTTTATGGCCGACTCTTTCTCCATTGTGCGGGTGTGAGCGGCCTATCTATTTTTCAGATCACGGACATTGGGTTGTTTCCCCCTTTTGGCTCTCGTGAATAATGCTTCGGTGAACGTTCGTGCACAGGGTTCTGTGTGGACATGCTCTCCTTTTCCTGGGGGTTTCCCTAGCAGCACAGTCCTGGGTCATCCGGCAGCTCTATGTTGAGCTTTAGAAGAACCGCCAAACCGTTTTCCACAGCCTCTGTGTCACGTTACGCTCCCACCAGCAGTGCACGAGGGTTCCAATCTCTCCACGTGCTCCCAACACTTGTCATTGTCTCTTTTAGCCACCTCGTGGGTCTGAAGTGGTAACTTGTAGTTCTGATCCGCCCCTTCCTAATGGCTAGTGATGTTGAGCATCTTTTCACGTGCTTGGTGGCCATTTATGTACTTCTTTACCCATTTTTGAATTGGGCAGTTTCTTTGTTGTTGGGTTGTAGTAGTTCTGTATATATTTTAGTACAAGTCCCTTATCAGATCTATTATTTATAAGAACTTTCTCTGTAGGTTGTCTTTTTGTTATCTTCATAGTATCCTTTGATGCCCAAAAGTTTAAAAATTTACACAAAGTCCAATTTGTCGATTTTTTTCTTTGGTTGCTTGTACTTTGGGTACATATTTAAAAAACCATTGTTAAATCCAAGGTCATGAAGATTACTCCTATGTTTTTGTCTAAGAGTTGTGTAGTTTTAAGCTGTTATATTCAGGATTTTGATCCATTTTGAGTTAATCTTTATATGTGATGTGGGTCCACCTTCATTGTTTTACATGTGGATATTCAGTTGTCCCAGCAGTCTCCCAGGGTATGTCCAAAAGACCTCTTTCCTTCATTGAATGACCTCAGCACTTTGGTTGAAAATCAATACATATAGTATATGGATACATGGTTTTATTTGTAGGCTCTCAACCCTATTCTTTAGATCTAGCCTCTGCCAGTACTACATTGTATTGATTACTATAGTTTTATAGCAAGATTTTTTGAAAAATTTTCAGTGTTTATTTATTTTTGAGAGAGACAGACAGAGTGTGAGTGGGGGAGGGGCAGAGAGAGAAGGAGACACGGGTTCCGAAGCAGGCTTCAGGCTCTGAGCTGTCAGCACAGAGAGAGATGTGGGACTCGAACCCACAAACCATGAAATCATGACCTGTCCTAAGTTGACGCTTAACCAACTGAGCCACCCAGGCACCCCTATAGCAAGATTTTTTGTAGCAGGGCACCTGGGTGGCTCCATCCATTAAGTGTTCAATTCTTGATTTTGGCTCAGGTCGCAAATCGTGAGATCGAGTCCTGTGTCCTGTGTCAGGCTCTGCGCTGACAATGCAGAGCCTGCTTTGGATTCTCACTCTCCTTCTCTCTCTGCACCTCCCCTACTTGTATGCTCGCTATCTCTCTCTCTCTCTCAAATAAATAAGCTTAAAAAAATATTTTATGTAGGAAAATGTAAATGTTCCAAGTTTGCTTTGTTTTCAAGATTGTTCTGGCTATTTGAGATCCTTCCCTGATCCTTCCTGATTTTAGGATCAGTTTCCCACGTCTGCCAGAAAGGCCACTGGGGATTTTGACAGAGATTGCACTGGATCTGTAGAATGCTTTGGGGAATATTGACATGTTAACAATATTAAGTCTTTCAATGCATGAACACAGATGTCTTTCCGTTTATTTAGATCTTTTCTTTCTTTTGGCAGTATTTTATAGTTTCAGCATCTAAATGCTTCACCCCCTTCATTACATTTATCCAAGGTATTTTATTCTTTTGTATGTTCTTGTCAATGGAAATTATTTCTCAATTTCCTTTTCACATTGGTTATTTTTGTGTGTTGATTTTGTATCCTGCAACTTTTCTGAATTCATTTACTTTGTCTAACAGGTTTGTGGGCTCGGGCAGGGTCGGGGGTGGAGTTCTTCAGGGTTTTCCATATATAAGATTATGTCCTTGGCAGATTGAGGTGGTTTTATTTCTTCCTTTCCAGTTTGAGTGCCTCTGATAATTTCTTTTTCTTTTTTTAATTTTTTTTAAATATTTATTTATTTTTGAGAGAAACAGAGTGTGAGTGGGGGAGGGGCAGAGAGAGAGGGAGACACAGAATCGGAAGCAGGCTCCAGGCTCCGAGCTGTCAGCACAGAGCTCAACGTGGGACTTGAACTCACAAACCATGAGATCATGACCTGAGCCGAAGTCGGACACTTAACCAACTGAACCACCTAGGCGCCCCCATTTCTTTTTCTCGATTAATGTCTTGGGCTAGAACCTCCAGTACAAGGCTGAACAGAAGCAAGAGAGCGGGCATCCTCAACTCGTTCCTGATCTCGGGCACACTTTTAGTCCTGGGACTGATGGGAGTCACAAGGGGGGGTTTGCACATGCAGTGCTAGAGCTCAGCGGGAGGCCATGGCCTGTTCAGTGTCCTTTAGGAGTGCAGGGGCATGTGGAGTCTGGGCCTGGATCTGGGGGTCCTGAAGCGACACAGAAGAAGCCAGCTCGGTTGGCCAAAGCCCCTCCTCCTCTCAGCACCCCTGGGCCTGGTCTCCTGAGCCCCCCCTTCTGGCCCCAACACATGGCGTGTGCTTCTGTCCCTGCAGAAGAAGAGCCGTAACGAGACGTATGGCGAAGGTAGCGGAGTGGAGATCCTGGAGAACCGGCCGTACACGGACGGCCCCGGCGGCTCTGGGCAGTACACGCACAAGGTGTACCACGTGGGCATGCACATCCCCAGCTGGTTCCGCTCCATCCTGCCCAAAGCGGCCCTGAGGGTGGTGGAGGAGTCCTGGAACGCCTACCCCTACACCCGGACCCGGTGAGCCCTTCCCGCCGCCCTGTGCCACCCTCCGGTGGGGAAGGAACCCTGCAGGTGGCCCTCTAGGCAGGCTCATCCTCCCTCCAAGGGGCCCAGCCTCCATTCCAGGAGTGTCCATCCTCAGAGAACAGGCAGGAGAGGGGAGGGTGTACCCCGTGTCACCGCTGCACCTGCCCAGGAAGGCCGGGAAAGCAGGGGTCAGGCGAGGGCCACCTGGAAGGCCCAGGAAATACAAGCTCATGTTAGCGATCACCTGAGAATGCGGGGCCACTAACCAGCCAGCTAGGAAGAAACATGGACTGAGGGTAGACCAGCTGGCCCAGATTCCCTCCAACCTTCAGCACCCGTGATGGTGCTTTATTATTTTCTACTTTGAACAGGGCTCCCTTTGGATTCCCCAAGAAGGGAGGTCCTTTACTTTGTGCCCCCCACCCCCACCCACCCAGTGTAGCTGAGCAGAACAGTTAGGGAGCTGCTCCCAGCTGGCCACAGCAAGTGGGGTCCCCACGAGTCTCCTGGGGCTTCATTCTACCCGCTAGGTGAGGACCTGGGGCTTGTCAGACCGTTCGCCAAGGTTGTTCGCTTCCCAGAAGCACTTGCCTCCCCTGAGCTCATGTCCAGCCAAGAGAGAGGGGTGTTGCCTTCTTGGCAGACCTGGTGGCTTGGGGGTGGGGGTTGGGCAGGTGGCGTGTCACAGAGTGCTGATCTAGATGCCGCCTACTGGATTCATGCCACTGCTGTGACGTGTCTGTGTGTCTGTGTCCACCCATGCCTTACACACATTGACAATGGCCACAGGACTTCTGGAAGCTTCCTCCAATGTCTCCCTTTCCCCCCAAACACATTCCCCACCCCCATCCTGGCCTTGGCCCAGACAAGGAGAGGTCCGGGAGGTGGATAGGACAGGCAAGTCTCAGCCTCCACTCCGCCCTTTCTCCCTCTCCTGCCCAGTGAGGTCCCGCAGGCCCCGACCCAGCCACCTTACACCCACCCCTGTGGACACCAGCCCAATGTATGCTTTCCTCCCACAGGTTCACGTGCCCCTTTGTGGAGAAATTCTCCATCGACATCGAAACCTTTTATAAAACTGATGCTGGAGAAAACCCTAATGTGTTCAGCCTGTCTCCTGTGGAGAAGAGCCAGCTGACAATTGGTAACCCCCAGCACGGCGCTCCCAGCCTGGGCAGGCAGGCCCCCTGTGGGGCCACGCTCTGGATCCCTGCCTGCGTGTCCCCCCCGCTCCACCCCTGTCTCCAGGCTTGCAGGCTCCTGTCCTGGGCAGGGAGGTCAGAGTCCCAGCGAGCATGAGGACATGGGATGGCAAGACCAGGCTCCTTGGCCCCATTTTCCTGACGTGCACATCGAAGCTCAGTGTCTTTCCCACTCAAGCCCTTCCCTCCATCCCTTCCACATGTCCCCCGCCCCAGGAGTGCACGGGTGTGCTCAGGGGGCCATCTCAGGCTGGTGGCCGTGCATGTGTGCCACCTATGGTGCTGTGGCACACAGTGGGGCCTCTGTCCCCTTGATGGTGGGTGGCCCCCGTTCCGCTGCCCTCCAGCTGACTGCACATGAGGAAACTGACCAGTTTGTTAACTAAAGAGAGGCTGGAAGTCAGGATCTACATGTGAAATTTTTCAATCCTTAAACTTACTAAACTGGCCAAATAAACCACATCTGTTGTTCACTTGCAGCTCAGCAGCCACTGGTCTGCAACTGGTAGGTCCCGGGGCCTGTGGGGCGAGCCAAGGTTAGAGAGCCAGGTCCTGGGGCCTGTGGGGTGAGCCCCCACGAGGCAGGTGCAGGGCCGAGGTTAGAGAGCTGGGGCCTGGGGCCTGTGGGGTGGGCCCCCACGAGGCAGGTGCAGGGCCGAGGTTAGAGAGCTGGGGCCTGGGGCCTGTGGGGTGAGCCCCCACGAGGCAGGTGCAGGGCCGAGGTTAGAGAGCTGGGGCCTGGGGCCTGTGGGGTGGGCCCCCACGAGGCAGGTGCAGGGCCAAGGTTAGAGTCCCGGGTCCTGGGGCCTGTGGGGTGGGCCCCCACGAGGCAGGTGCAGGGCCGAGGTTAGAGAGCCGGGTCCTGGGGCCTGTGGGGCAGGCCCCCACCAGGCAGGTGCAGGGCCGGCATCAGACAGGTGGCTGCCAGCGCCCTGGGTCGTGCTCTCAGGCAGCCTCTGATGGGCAGAAAGGGCTTCTCCCTGGGGCCCCTCCCCCAGCTCCCTCCCCCTGCTGGAGAGTTCAGGCCCCGTGGGGCTTTGGGAGCTGTATCAGTCTGCCTGGGCTGCCACAGTAGGTTGGGGGGCTAAACATAGAAGTTTAGTGTCCCAGTAAAGTCTGAGGTCAGAGTGTGAGCCGGCTTGTCTCCTTCTGGGGTCACTGAGGGAGAATCTGTCCATGCCCTTCCCCTAGCTTCTGGTGGCTGCTGGCCATTTCTGGCATTTTTTTGGCTTATAAACACGTCACCCCAATCTCTCCCTCATCCTCAGGTGGCACTGCCCCTGTGTGCTTCTCTATGTCCAAATTTCCCCTTTTTAGGAGCACATTAGTCATAGTGGAGTAGAGCCTACCCTAATGACCTCATTTTAATTTGATTACTTCTTTAAAGGCCTTATCTCCAAATAAGGTCACATTCTGAGGAACTGGGGGGTCAGGACTCCAACATATGAATTTGGGGGGATCACAGTCTACTCACAACAGGAGAGATGGACCCATCATGATACAGACCTTCCGCCAGGCCAGGTCCAGCCAGCCCCAGACAAGGCCTGAGCTCCACGGGCTCCCTCCGGAGGCCACCTGCCGTGGCTCCTAAGTCTCTGTGATATGACTCAGCCATGTCCCAGCCTACCCTTGGTGGCCTTTCGCTGCCCACGCAGGCGGTGCATGTGGTCCACTCCAGGAAGGGTGCCTGTCCCTCCCAGAATGCCCCTGCACTTGGGGGCTCATGACGCCTTGCTGATTTCCGTGAGGCGCACATCTGGGTCTGCAAACCCCAGCGTGGATTCAGTGCAGGCCGGCAACCGGGGAGACGAGAGTCAGAGCCTGGCCGGGGCAGAGCCCACCAGGTGCCATCATCCCCATGTATCCAACAAAGGGGCTCTCCGGGCCACAAACTCCGTTCTGGGGTTCACGTGCCCCAAGTGTGTACCCAGTCCTGTGTAACACGTGTGCCTTGGGAGCCAGCCCAGCAGGGAGAGGAGACTTGTGATGAGAGGTGGAATGGCCCAGGCCCTGCTCCAAGTTGCTGCTACTCCTCTTGGCCCCACCCCCACCCCAGCCAGGTCCCAGCAGCCCCCAGTCCTGTTTCCCCCGCACCCAGCCCTGGCGTCCACTGTCCACTCTCAGGACCAACATCTCCTGCCAGTCTCCTCCCTTCTGATCTAAGAGGGGAACCTAGCAGGCCGGCCTGCCTTAAAGCCACTATGTGTATATGTAAGAATAAAGCGCCATTTCCCCTCAGGCTACCTACCATCTGGGTGCCCGGCCTGGTGAGAGAAGGTCACATCCCCATCCCCTCCCCCGACACGGACACTCTGGTGGCCCCCCAGACTCTCCCCACCCTTTGCTGCTGGAACCTTCTTGGCTTCACTGCTCTGCTCCTGTAGCTGAAATGCCACCTTTTCGGGGAATCTCTTCCCGGCCTTCCCTTCTGTCCCCCACCCCCACCCTATCCCCATCCCCCATGGACACTCATCTCTCCGTGCCTCCTCAGCTCATCCTCTTATGTATCTGCTTAGGCAAGTGGTAGAGCCATGGGAGGACCCAGGCCCCGAGGCCCGGAGAGCCCGGGGCTAGAGTGGCCCAGAGCAGCACCCCAGTCCCAAGTCTGGCCCTATGGCACATGAGGCCCAGGGGCCTGTGAGGATTCGGGGGGCGGAGGGCAGAGACACAGGGGAGAGGACTGAACAGGGAGGGGCGGGCTGGAGGCTGGGCGGAAGTGGCCACCGGCAGGCTCTCCCCCACAGACTTCATCGACATTGTCAAGGACCCCGTGCCCCCCAGCGAGTACAAGACAGAAGAGGACCCCAAGCTGTTCCACTCGATCAAGACGCAGCGGGGGCCCCTGTCCGACAACTGGATCGAAGAGTACAAGCAGCAGGTCTGCCCCATCATGTGCGCCTACAAGCTCTGCAAGGTGGAGTTCCGCTACTGGGGCATGCAGTCCAAGATCGAGAGGTTCATCCACGACACGGGTGAGATCGCGGCGCCCACCGGCTCCTGCCAGCTCCCGCCGCGCCGTCTGTGGTCCTGCGCTTCCCTCCTGCTCCCAGGAGCCGACCCGGGGCCCCGCGCAGCTTCCCTCCCGCTTTCTCTGCGCCACTTGCCGAGCACCTGTAGGTGACAAGAGGTCGTCTGCTTAGGAAGCCCCGCGCCCTGACCCCAGACACTCCTGACTGGGTTGTGTTTGTAGCATATAGTGGCGCCCCCCTGAGGGGGAACAGCCCCAGGAGACAGCCTCCCTGCTGCTTACCTGCCCCTCTGACCCCAGGCCCCAGCTCTGCCGCCCCATGGGCTGGACACCGTGGTGCCCTCACGCCATGGAGCCTGGCCTGGAGCGGGTGCTCGGGGAACAGGCGCACCAGCAGGACCAACCTGGGGCACCTGCCCCAAGCTAGGGCTGACCCAGGCTCCTCCCTCCCCTAGCACCCCAGCCCCCTACCTGCGCCCCCCCCACACCCAGGTCATGGCATGAGATCAGTGCCAAGGGCCCGGCCCAGCCCAAACTCATGATCCAGGAGTAGCACCTGCCTAGACATCTCTTGACTCCAAGAGCCAGGGTTTGGGTTCACCTGTGAATAAGCCACACTGTTGACAGTGTGCTTCACATGTGCCATATCAGCTTGCAGTGACCTGTGAGCAGGGCCATGTCACCCGTCCATGGTAGAGAAGGAAGCAGAGACCTCCCGTCCTAGCTCCCCTGGATCCGAACCGATACACTCAGAGCAGTGGGGCAGTGGCTTCTCCTCAGATTGCCTGTTCGGTGTGGGACCCAAGGGGGGACAGAGACAGTCCTGGCTGAAGGAGGGCAGAGGGTGAAGGGATCTAGGAAGGATTCCTGGGGAGGCAGAGTGGCCTGAGCCAGGAGGAAGGGTCACCAGAGGGCAGCCTGAGGACATGGCATGGGTTGACCATTTAGAAAGCTGCCCCACTTTCCCTCGGAGAGTGGAAGATGCACGCCTTGAGACCCTGTGACGTCCCTCCCAGGTTTCCTCCCTGGAGAAACTCTTGTACACATTCTAGAATGTTCAGAGCAGCAGATTTGTAAAAGCCGAGTGGACAAGGACAGTGAGCCAAAGGCCCAATGGCCAAAGAACAAATAAATAAAATGTGGCATTTCAAACAAACAAACACCGTGCAGAGACAAACCTGAAACTCACCCAAAGCAGCAGGAAAGTCCATGCAGCCTAACATGTAAACATGTCAACAACATGCAAACCAACCCAGCGTATAGTGTAGAAAAACACACCTGTGTGCCCCAACCAGAAAGAAAAGCAAATGATAAACCCAGAATTGAGGCTGGACTGGGCGGGGGGACGGGTGCCCAGGAGGCCCGTCCCAGGGCTCCCTGTTACGGGTCGTGCCTGCTTCCTCCCCGGGAGGCCTGGATGCAGAAGCCCTGTGTCTTCTTAATGTTTTTTTAACGAGCGTTATCGAGGCCTAATTTTACACACAATACACTTCACCCCTTGCAAGAGGACAGTTCTATAAGTGGCAGTATATCCACACTGTTCTAGAACATTCCATCACCTCAGACTTTCGTTCCTTTTCACAGTCACCCCCACTCCCACCCCCAGCCCAAGGCAACCCCCATCTGCCTTCTGTCCCTAAAGTTCTTTTATTATCCTTTTTACCTTGAAAGTTTCCTTACTTCCGTTGTTATTTTACGTGCACGACATACATTCTTCTATATCTTGTGTCTTATTTTATGTGTATATATGTTCTACTTATTAAAAAAAAAGGACCATCCACTTTGAACTGGAACTTGATTTCCAGGTGGAAATTTGGCAGGAAAAGTGCACTAGATACCAAGTGAAACAAGACTGGCAGAGCCCCCCCATCTCCCCATGGGACAGGAATCCACCCCGAAGTTCAGTGTGGCTTCTGAGGAGGCACATTTCCCTTAGGAAGCTCTCTGCTCTAGTTATAGAATCACCATGAGCTTGTGAGGCCATTCATGAGCCACACCCCTCATTTGCAGATGGGGAAACTGAGGCGTGGGCTAGGGAGGGCAGCGATCAGCCAGCAGCCACACAGTGGGGATAACCCCCCAGCCCTGAGCCCAGCCCCGGGCGCTGACAGTGCCTGTGTCTCCTTCTCTCCCCTCCCCCCGCCACGGCCCGGGGGCCAGGCCTGCGGAAGGTGATGGTCAGGGCCCACCGGCAGGCCTGGTGCTGGCAGGACGAATGGTACGGGCTCAGCATGGAGAACATCCGCGAGCTGGAGAAGGAGGCGCAGCTCATGCTGTCCCGCAAGATGGCCCAGTTCAGCGAGGATGACGAGGAGGCTGTGAAGCTGGCCAAGGACGAGGCCGTCCAGGCCCAGGTCGCCGGGGAGCCCGCCCAGGCCAGCAGCAGCGGCGGGGAACCCCTAGCGGGCCGGGGCCTCAAAAAGCAGTGGTCCACATCCTCCAAGTCTTCGAGGTCCTCCAGGCGCGGAGGTGAGCGCCCAGGGGCTCGTAGCTCCGCCTTTTACCGCGCCCCATGCAGGCAGCCCCTTGCCACTGCCAGGTAATTCTGACTCCGCCAGGGGCGCCTTCTCCCGGACCTTGTGGGCCACCCCTGGGGGGGTCAGAACCGTTCTGCTCGTAGTCCCCGTACCCTGGTTCAAGGTGAGCCCAGGGTGTCCCCCCCCCCACACACACACAAAGCAGGTGACCCCAGACTCACTCACAATGGCCAGGTGAGACAGGTGGGCCATGCAGGAACCCAGCTCCCAGCCTCTCCTGGGGCCCAGACGGCTGCCGCTCTGAGAAGCCAGGCTTCCCAGGAGGAGGGGGGCTGGGTGGGTGCCGTAGCCAGGAGGGGTCTCTGCCCCTCTGGTGAGAGCCAGGCTGAAGGAGCCTGAAAGCCTTTACATGCTGAGAGAGGCCTTTCTTGGGAGAACTTCTGCAAAAGCACTGTGGCTGTCTGGGGAAACCAGGATGGCCCCGTGTGGAGCTAGGAGTCCCCTCTTCAGACCCAGTGTCTCCACACGAGGCTCATCCGTCTGGGTGCTGAGGGCGTCTGTGGATATGTATACGTCGATGCCTTTTATGTCGCG
Source organism: Mungos mungo (assembly GCA_004023785.1). NCBI lineage: Eukaryota > Metazoa > Chordata > Mammalia > Carnivora > Herpestidae > Mungos > Mungos mungo. Next base: position 200,557 of record PISW01001067.1, read on the forward strand.
CACTTGCCCCCAGCACCCCACAGCCCTGTCTGTCTGCGGTGGGGCACTCCCGGGCTCGCTCCTGGGCAGACCAGGCTTTGCACAGCATGTCTGGCCTCATACCCGCCACCTCCCTCTTCCTTATCCTCCCTGGGACACACCTGTTTGGTGCCAGGTGGGCCGGGAGGGACCGTCCTGAAAGGAGCTTCCACCCAGATGAGCCATGTCACTCCGCCCCTCGATTCCCCCTCATTCTCTTCCGAGCCCCCCAGGCCCTACTCCCACTCCGTCACCTCCGCCCGGATTCCGTCCGCTGGCCTATCCCCGCCGGCAGTGGGTCAGCCTGCGTTTTGTCTTCCAGCCAGCCCTTCCCGCCACAGCATCTCGGAGTGGAGGATGCAGAGCATCGCCCGGGACTCTGACGAAGGCTCGGAAGACGAGTACTTCGACGCCCACGGTAGGCGGCCCCGCCCTGGACGGACGGGAGGGTCTGGACGAGGTTGGGGCACGAGGCGTGGACTGAGGCAGCAGTGGGGCAGAGGATGAGACGAGGTCACCGGGGGTCTGGGGGCTCACCCTGGCCACATGCTAGGATGTCTGCACTAGGCCTGGCAGGGAGGGACTGTTCTCTCGAGCACCAACCCCCCACAACCGCCCCCCTCATAATGGATTTACGGTCAGATGGGGTTTTTTTTCCATATGTGAGTTTATTTCCACAAGCAGCTTTACCAAAGCATGACATCTTACAGTTTTCTAAATTTTCACAATGACCTTGTTTTTTGCCTTGGTTAAATGCAAGTGTACCGAATGTAGAAACTTTAGAAAATGCAAACAAGCCGGAAATATGTGGGGTGCCCATTTTCCCACTAATCCCCAAATCAGCACAGCGAGCACACAGCCTGACAAATCACCCACCTGTGCTGGGAGGTGTGGGCACAGTCAGCCCTCGAACAACACGGGTTTGGACCCTATGGGTCCACCTACACATGCTTTTTCTCCCCCAAGAAATACGGTGCCCTAAGTGTATTTCTCTGCCTTATGAGTTTCTCACTAACATTGGCTTTGTTTTCCCTAGCCTAGTTTATTGTAAGAATATGGTGTATGATACATGCGACATACAAAATGTGTGTCAACTGCCTGTTTATGTCACTAGTCAGGCCTCAGGTCGACAACAAGCTGTTAGTGGTTACACTTCTGGGGAGTCAGAGTTTTACTTGGATTTTTGACTCTGTGGGGGGCCAGCACCCCAGCCCACCAGCCCTCCCCCCACCGTGTTATTCAAGGGTCAACTGCACTGCAAGTTCACTTGTTTCATACCTTGGCTGTGCCTCTCGACGGGCAGACAGGCCTGTGTATGCAGGTCTCCAGCTTGTGATTTACAAGGCAGGAAGGACCTAGGCTGGGAGGGGAGGGGGACTTGGCCACAGGCCCCGAGTGGGGCAGGCCGGAGCCCTCCCACGCGGCAGCCACGGCCTGGAGCAGGCGGGGGAGCCGCCTGATTTTTATGGCACATTAGTTAACTGGCTGGTCTGCAAGGGGAACTTGCCGGGGGGAGGCCGGTCAGTGTCCGGGCAAGAGGAGTCTGAGGTGGGGAGCTGGTATGGGTGGCAGGGGGTTTCTGAGCCCCTCTCTGTACCTGGGGCCTCCCCAAGGGTGAGGAAAGGCGCGTGGAGCGTCCCACCCCACCCCAGCCAGGCCAAGAGGTGCACCCTCTCCCGGCTGTGAGTCCCCGACGAGAGAAAAATACACATTTAATGTAGGAACTTAAAAAAAAAAAAAGGGGGGGCTTCTGTCGTGAGTGGCAAACGTAGGGCAGCTCCATTGCTCTTCGTGCGGAATCGACATCAAGAGATTTCGGAAGCATAATTTTTTGGTACCTGGGCAGCTGGTGATCGTTGGTCCCGGCGCCCCTGAAAAAAAAAAAAAAAAAAAAAAGGCTGGAAGAGAGAAGAGACAGCAAAGCAGGAGATGCCAGAGCAGCAGTGGCCGGGGACGCGCCTGTGGACCCACTGGGTGGCTGGAGGCATGACCAGCGCACGCCAGAGTCTGCGCGGCTGCCTCCGGCCCAGCGGTCCCCGCCGACGCTCTCGGAGGAGCAGAATCGAGAGCAGTGGATAAAAGTGTTCACAGCAGCACCTCATGCTGGGCTGTCCCCGTGTGGATGCTGAAAACAGTCAGGAACAGTAGGCGATGAGTGGAGAAACGAAACGTGGTCCGTCCGTACCGTGAAATAGGACTCGGCCGTAGAAGGAAACGGAACGCCGACCCCTGCTCCAATTCGGGTAGTTTGACAGTATGACGCTCTGTGAAAAACCAGACACAAAAGCCCACATCCTGTGTGATTCCACCGCGTGAAGTGTCCAGAACAGGCGAATCCACGTAGATAGGAAGTAGACAGGGGGTCGCCCAGGGCCGAGGGAATGGGGTATGACTGCTAATGGGTCCAAGGATTCCGTTCGCGGAGGTGGAAATGTTCTGGAACCAGACAGAGGTGGCGGTTGCACAGCATTGTGAATGGACTAAATGCTACCTTAAAATGCTTCAAATGGTGAATTTTATGTCATGTGAACGTTATCACAATTTTGAGAAAAGGCCAGGCAGGAGCCCCGTGGGTGGTGGTCATGTGTTCATCCTGCTAAGGAAGGGAGAGGCTGGAAGCCAGCACGGAGGGGTGCTCAGGCCGGAGAAGCATGGGAGCCCCCAGAGTGGCCACACCTACACCCTGTACCTCCCAGCCAGGCCTCCCAGGGCCCCTCAGTCCCTGCCCTTGAATGGGTCGGTGCTTAAGCCCCGCTCTCTCCTCCCCAGAGGACCTGTCTGATTCAGAGGAAATATTCCCCAAGGACATCACCAAGTGGAACTCCAATGACCTCATGGACAAAATTGAAAGTCCTGAGCCAGAGGACACACAGGGTACCCAGCCTGGGGGGCTGCAGGGCCTGGGGGGCTGCGGGGCCTCGGGGACGGTGGCCACAGGGGCCAAGCCCCTCCTCTCTGTCCCAGCTCCTGTGCAGTGCTGGGCATCTGGGGGGTTGGGACACCCGGGGCCCCACTTGCCAGGGTCACGACCGCGTCCTGTGGGCCTGGGGCTGCCTGGCTGCACCTGTACTCACAACACCCACTGCTTCTGTGTTGTAGACGGTCTGTACCGCCAGAGTGCCCCTGAGTTCAGGGTAGCCTCCAGTGTGGAGCAGCTGAACATCATTGAGGTGGGTGCCCAGGTGACAGAGGGCCGGGGCCGTGCTGCCCGTGGCCCCCGGCTGCAGGGGGAGGGGTGAGCTCATAGAACTGGTCCTGGGAGAACCCAGCACCTGTAGCTTCACGTCCACACTGGCTTAGGTGCCATCAGACCGAGGCCTGGGGCCTCCTTTCCTCCCTCCCCTGCCGTCCCTGAGAACCAGCAGGACCTGCAGACTGCCCGCAGGGAAGGCCTTGACCCAGGCTCCTGTGGAAAGTGAAATGAGAAGCTTGTAAATTCCAGACCAAAAGTAAGATCCTCACCTTGAACCCAGCCTCTCTGCATTTGCTGAAGAAACTGAGATGGAAGGAAAAGAAACAAAAGCCATCTAGGCAGAAGTGATGTGGCTGGTGGCCGCCGCCCTGCTGGGGGCACGTGGGGCTCCCAGTGTCCAATAAAACTCTTGGCAGAGTGCCTGTGTCCGCTCTGGGGGTCCTTTGCACAAAGCTCACGCCCCTTCTCCTCTTCCAGCGGTGGGCGGTCAGAGCTGTTTGCAGTGGGGGCGGGAGCCAGCGCTGAGTGGGGCCCAAGAGGCCCAAGGTGGAGACAGAGACTCTGGGAACGCAGGACCCTTGGGGAGTTTGGACCGGGGTTGGGGGAAGGAGAAGCAGTGTCCATACCAGCCTCCCCAACTTGGGTTTTCTGCTTTGAGGTCTGAGCTCAAAGTGGGCTTTTCCAGAAGGCAAATTGGGGACAAGGGAGTTGATTCCCAATTGCTAGTAAGTGGGGAGATAAAGCAAATGGAGCCCCTCCCCACCTAGGGTGCACACAGCTCTGATGGCCCCTCGGGAGGGGCAGAAGGGGCCTCGGGCTCTAGATCTGCCTCAGGATGTGATGTGCTCGTTGGAACCCAGCGCCGATTCTGGGGCACGGCCATCCGAAGTCAGATCCCTTTGCTTGCAATAGCCCCCAGACTGGAGCCTCCTCTCCCAGCCTTGTGGAGGGGGTACAGCTTTGTGGAGACACTGACGGGGACCCCCTGGCTGTGCAGAGCCGGCCCCATGGCTCCCAGGCCTGCCACCACATTCTGCCTTGCGTGGGCTCTGTTCCTTCCTGATGGGCTCCAGTCTTGAGAGGGGGTACCCCAGTATTAGGCATGAATGGGGGGAGAGCTGTGTCTCCAACTGGCCCCGAACAGTCCAGCCTCTGGTGCTGGGTCCCAGAAGATAGACACAGGCAGGATTTTCTGGGCCTCTTGCTGCCCATCCCCACCCATCCTGGGTTTCTCAGGCCATTGGACTCTCCCTCCCTGACCGGTGATGGGGAGGCTGGCCTGAGACAGTCCTTCCCTGACCCCCTGGCCAGGCAGTGTTGAGAAGCAGTCTGGGCAGTTGGTGGCCCCACCCCGCCCTGGGCGTGAATCTTTCCTGCCAGGTCAGGCCACCGGTGGGCAGCCTTCATGTGGGGACAGGAATCATTCCCAAGCTCTCCTGGACAGCTACTCCTGCCCTCGCCCTGGAGCCCACAGCCGGCCAGTGACCAGCCTCCTTGGAGACAAGGCAGCCCAGTGTGGCCTCGGCTCCAGACCCAGGACTGCCCACCAGCTTGCCCTCCTCACTCACTCGAAGTCATCTGCTGCCCAGCGGCTCCCGGGCTGGCCCTGGGTCCACCGCCTGTACCGCCCACTCCTCACCTGGGCTCTCTGTTGACCCTTGAGCCCTGCTCTGCCCCCCACACCCAGTTGAGGGCCAGCTGTCCCCATGTGGGCCTTCCGGGTGGCATCAGGCCCTTGGTCTGTCTCCGTGGATCCTTAGGGATAGGCCTCTCTCTTCAGCCCTCCCTTCTGGTCCCCCACACACCTAAACATAAGGGCCTGGCAAGTACTCACCAGTGGCCTCTCCTAGGCCCTGGTCCTGGCTCTCCCAGTCACACATCAGAAGTTAAGGTGGAGAAAGGTCCCTGGGGATGGGACCACAGCCTGGGTTGGCAGGAAAACACTGAACTGGGGGCAGAAGCTCTGGATTCCAGTCCAGCTTGGCACTGGTGCGCTGTGTGACATTAGACAAGTCTCTTGACCTCTCTGGGCCACCACCATCTCCTCTCTAAATGAAATCATTCCATACCCCATGCAGATGTGTACAAGTCTCAGGTCTCACGTTGACCTCATGTGCAGGCCTGACCAGCCGGAGGTGGGATCATTACCCCTCCCCCTCCCAGATTAGGTGGGTTCAGACAGACGCACCTGCATCCCCTCCCTGCTCTAAGATGCTTGGAGACCTTGGTCTTGGAGAGAGCCCGGGAATGGCAGCACAGGGGGCAGAGGAGAGGCCCTGTGTAGATGGGGGAGGGCCTGGAGCTGCACGCTGAGTGCCCAGGATCACCGCCCATCCAGGCACAGTCACACGGAGGGCAGGTGGGCTCCAGAGACCCCCATGCAGGATGTGCCTGTGCCTCCTCACCAAGGCCGGAACTGCTGCTGGGCCCCCTGACAGGAAGTGGAGTCTGTGCTTTGGTCAGACTAGCTGGTGGGAGCAGGGCTGCTCATGGGGAGGAAGAAAGGGACCGTCGCCGCCTCCCCCAGGGAAGGGGTTGAGGTGGCTGACGTCAGGCCTTGTAGCTAAGGAACTGCAGTCAGGGTGCTCAGAGGGAACCGTGGGCCAGAGGGGCCTCCTCCTGGGGTGACAAGGGCCCGTAGAGGGCCTGAGTCCCCAGGGAGTTGGTGCCATCCCCCGCCTCTCCTGCACAGGATGAGGTCAGCCCACCCCTGGCCGCGCCAGCCTCCAAGATCCACGTGCTGCTGCTGCTGCTGCACGGAGGCACCATCCTGGACACGGGCACTGGGGACCCCAGCTCCAAGCAGGGCGACGCCAACACCATCGCCACCGTGTTCGACACCGTCATGCGCGTGCACTACCCCAGCGCCCTGGGCCACCTCGCCATCCGCCTGGTGCCCTGCCCGCCCGTCTGCTCTGATGCCTTTGCCCTCGTCTCCAAGTGAGTGCCTGGGCCCCAGACCACCTGGCCCTGAGGGTCAGGCTTCTCCCCCAGTGTCGGGACCCCCGTCCAGATGTCCAGACTTGTCATCTAGCCCCTTATGTCTGGAGGTGGCAAAACCCGTGCAGATGGCTGAGCATACAGAGGAGGCTGAGCCTCGGTCGCCCTGTGATGTGGAGGATGCCGACTGCCTCTGACACGGGGGCCCTTCCTCCCCCAACCCGTCCCTTAGGCTCCCAAGGCCTGGCCCAGAAGTGACCCCAGGAGGGTTACCGAGTCACAGCTGAGGCTCTCAGGTGGCAGGCAGCCCCAGCCCTGCTTCCCTGGCCGGGGAGAAGGGCCCCCGGGGCTGAGCTGAGATGGCCTGCCCTCCCCTGACTGGGCCCCCTCCCCCAGCCTCAGCCCCTACAGCCACGACGAAGGCTGTCTGTCCAGCAGCCAAGACCACATCCCCCTGGCCGCCCTGCCCCTGCTGGCCACCTCCTCACCCCAGTACCAGGAGGCGATTGCCACAGTGATTCAGCGGGCCAACCTGGCCTATGGGGACTTCATCAGGTCCCAGGAGGGCATGACCTTCAACGGGCAGGTGAGTCGGGCCGGGGAGGGGAGGTGGGGAGGCAAAGGAAGGGAAAACAGAAAGCCGCAGGGCAAGGGGCAGGGGCTCTCCCCGGCTGGCACCCCAGCCAACAGCGCGGGCACTCAGGCCTCTGGGGCCTCTCCCCCTGTAGATCTGCCTGATTGGGGACTGTGTCGGGGGCATCCTGGCCTTCGACGCCTTATGCTGCAGCAATCAGCCAGTGTCGGAGAGTCAGAGCAGCAGCCGCCGGGGCAGTGTGGCCAGCGTGCAGGTATCCGCTCCCTGTGGCCCCCAGAGCAGGGCATCTCCAGGATAGAAACTGTGTCACCCTTTAGCCCCACACATCCCCCAGGGCTGCAGTAAAGGCAAGGGAAGGGATGGAGGTCCCCAGCACAGATGCCCAGAGGCAGCGGGGTGGGGGCCCGGGGCAGGTGAATAGCTCTAGCGGGACCAAGCCTAGAACACATGAGCTGGTAAAGCAAGGTCTGCGCCAGGAGTGCCCAAAGGCCTGGGGTCTAGCCCTGGGGGGTGTGGCTGAGCTTCCCAGCAGAGGAGAGGGTCCGAGGTCCTGGTGACACAGCAGCAAATGGCCTAGATGGGCCGGGCATGATCAGTGGAAGGTCACGAAGATCCGAGTGGCCGGTTCAGGCAGGAATGAGGGCTGTTGGGACTTGGCCGGTGGGCCAGGGGACAGTTGCACAACTGGTGGACAGGACTCTCTCCCCTCTGGCATGGCCGAGAGGCTGGCTGGGCAGTGGCCAGTAGGCCTGGAGTCAGGAAGGAGGACACGGAAGCAGGGCCCAGGCCAGCAGCCACCGGGCAGTGAGCCTGCATGGGGCCGTTCCAGGACACTGACCTGCTGTCCCCGGGCACCGTGGTCGATGCGGCACATGGCGGCAGTGGCAGCGGTGGCCTGGAGAGCAGCCGGCACCTGAGCCGCAGCAACATTGATATCCCCCGAAGCAATGGTGTGGAAGACCCCAAAAGACAGCTGCCCCGAAAGAGGAGTGATTCATCCACCTATGAGCTGGACACCATCCAGCAGCACCAGGCCTTCCTGTCCAGGTGGGTGGGGCCGGCGGGCCCCAGGGGTCAGACCATGAGGCCCGGTGAGGAGGGGTGACTCCAAGAAGCAGGGACACCTCCGGTTTGAGGCTGTGAACCAGGTCAGGCTGCTGGCCAATGTGAGGGTTGGGTGCCGCTGCAGTCTCGTACGAGCGAGGGCCATCTTGAGCCCAAGGGGACAGATTTGCAGGGGTGAGGCCCAGTTGGGGGGGAAAACTGACCAGAGGCAGCTCTTCCAAAGGCAACAGGGAGGTTGCCTCCCCTAGGGAGGTTGGGACCAGCTGTCATCAGAGATGGCCACATCTGCAGGACAGCACAGGGGTCCAGCCTCGTTTGGGCCTGCTGACCCCTGGGGGCCTTCCTTTGGGAGACTGAGGGCAACCCGACACTGAGAAGGACTGTGGTGCCACCTCACGAGGCCGCCCCGTCTGCAGCCTCCACGCCAGCGTGCTGAGGAACGAGCCCAGCTCCCGCCGCTCGAGCAGCTCCACCATGCTGGACACCGCAGGGGCCGCGGGCAAGTTTGACTTCGAGATCGCAGACCTCTTCCTGTTTGGGTGCCCGCTGGGGCTGGTCCTGGCCTTGAGGAAGACTGTCATCCCTGCCCTGGATGGTGAGAGCTCTGCAGGGGCAGGGCAGGGGTAGATGAGCTGGGTCAAAGGTCTCAGTGGACCCCTATCACAAGGCCATGGCCACATCCCAGGCCCCTTTCTGCATCAGCCTGCCTCATTTCCGCCCTCTCGAGCACAGGCTCACTGCTCTCCTTTGCTCCTACTCCAGCAGCTCAGCCTCTGGCCTCCATCTCCTGACCCCTGCTCTTTAATCTTCAAGGCACCTCTGGGAGCCGAGGTCCAGAAATGAAGGGGCTGGTCTGGGATCAGATGGTGCTGGACCCAGTCTGTCGGGCCCAAGATCTTCCCATAAGGAAGAGATCCTCTTAGGTGCCTGGCTTCCCAGCCCCAGAAGGGTCGCAGCCACCCTGCTCCAGAGACCCTCCTCATGGCTGCAGGGACAGGGAAATGTCACCTGCCAGCTGAGCAGCCTGTCAGAGCGAGAGTCCCTGCAGCACACCCCAGGAATAAGCCAGTCTGGGCAGGGAGCCCTGACATCCTTATAGGAGACGTGCAGGGCTCCTGTTACGTCCCCAGGTTACAAAGGGGTCAGAAGGGTGTGGACCCTTGCCCAGGAGCAAGCGAGCGCTGGCTCACATATAAGCCGACAGAGACTTAGGGACAGTGACACTATGGCAGCGTTTTCTGTAATCGGGGAAAATCAGAACCATTGCAGCGGTCCGTCCATGGGCGGGGGGTGGGAGGGCGCAGCAGTCAAAGGGTGGGGTAGAACTCGCAGTGCTGGAATGAAGGACACCAACATTTTTGTGTTAGAGGGAGAGTGGGGGGGGGAGTACAAAAATATCACCTGTTCCTGTGTGTGTGTGTGTGTGTGTGTGAGTGGAAGTGAGACATCCATGCACGGAGTAGCAGCCCCATCTCACAGCCCACGGCTCCATCCATTCAGCTCAGTTTAAGAACATCTGGTTGATAAGCAGACAGACCTCAAATCACAGAGACCATGCTTTTGGATGCTCCCAGACACCCCCCCCCCGCCCCTCCTGCTGTAGACCCCACCTCCTCAGGGCTTTGCGGGCCTACCCCTGCCACCCCCAGTTTTCCAGCTGCGGCCAGCCTGCCAGCAAGTCTACAACCTCTTCCACCCCGCGGACCCATCGGCCTCCCGCCTGGAGCCGCTGCTGGAGCGGAGGTTTCACGCCCTGCCGCCCTTCAGCATCCCCCGCTACCAGCGCTACCCACTGGGGGACGGCTGTTCCACACTGCTGGGTGAGGGCCCCGGGGGTCTGGGCCCTGGGCGGGGCGCTGCTGGGATCCCTGCCTGGTGGGAAGTCATGGCCTGCACTGAGCTCCTCTCGGAAGCTGGGTACCCGGTGACGGCGGGGGTGCGTTAGCCCCACACACCCCAGCAAGGGAGGAGGGATGTGGCCTCACAGGTCAGGGCCTCAGCCCAGGTGCCAGGAGATAGACCGGGATGAGACTTCCCCCACCCACTCCCCATTGTCCGAGACAGAGCCGAGGACCTGGAGGGGCCCTGTGTGGGAACCCGTTGTGGCAGCGGCCGGCGAGGAGGCACAGGATGGGGGGGGGCTGCAGAGTGGGTCTGAGCAGGGAACGTGGGTGAGGGCTGCCCTTCACCTGCCCCCGCCCCGGGGAAGGCCCTGTCCCCCCCACACCCCCCTGCCCTCGAATGTGTCCTGTCGCGTCCTGGTCTTGAAGGAGCCCCACGTGTCTGTCGGAGGAGCACGTCTGGATTGCCCACGAGAGTGTCTGTTCTTGTCCCGTCTGTTCTCTCCCGTCTGCCTGCAGTCGAGACAGTGCAGAGAAACCCCGAGCTGGTCCTGGAGGGCGGGCCCCTGGCCCCTCTCCCCCCAGGGGACGGCTTCCTGGAAACCAGCATCCCCGTTCCCGCGCTCACCTGGCAAGACAGGCCCCGCCCGAGCCCGGGCTGTGCTGAGTGTGTGTAACACCTCCATTCGTGGTGGCGTCTGCTTCGCTGGCTGACTGCTGGTCCCCAGGGGCTCTCCATGCCCTCCTTGGCCACTTGGAGCCTGTGGGACCCTAGTGGCATCCCACAGAGACCAGACAGGACAAGTCCTAAGGATCGGGCCCCCACGCCTCCTCTCTGCACACCAGGTGCTAGGAGGCCAGAGAGGGGACCGGCTGTCCCAAGGTCACCTAGCACGGGCGTCAGTCCAAGGGCTCTCTCCCACTGGTGAGGCTGGTGGGGGCAGCTAGGAGATGGGGGGGGAGCCTTGAGCCTCATCCCACCTGCTCCCCAGGAGAAACCTCTGGTCCTGGGGAGGGGTTGATTCTCAGGGTCCCACTCCTTCCCTGATCTGCCCTTAGCCCGGGCCCAGGTAAGCCTACGGCACCTGCAGGCCAGCTGTGTGGGGGTGTTGCCTCGTCCTCAGTGCCCAGCATTGGGCACCCCCGGGAGACCACTCAGGCCCCTGTTGTTAGTGGCCCTCAAACCCAGCTGCAGTGGGCTGTGGGTCGGGCCCGGCCAGGCGGAGCCCGGGAGGGTGGGAGGGCTGGTTGAGATCAGGAGCTGTGTATTGGGTAAGAAGGGTGGCCAGGGGGGGCGTGAGCCTGGCCGCCTTGCCTCCCTGCCTATTGTGTCTGTGTCAGTCCGTCTGTCCATCCCTGCCACAGCCCTCCTTTCTCCCCTGTCCCGCTCTGTACCCTGCCATGTCAGCCCCGAGCAGGCAGGCCCTGGCATGCACGGGCCTGTCCTCACTGCCAGCCGTGCTCAGATGCCACCGTTCGCCTGCAACGGGAGGGTCAGCCTTGCCCGCCCAGCCCGGGGCACACTAGGCCCTGCCTCCCACCGCTCAGGTTGCTGGGAAGTGGGGGGGCTGCGCTGGAGGAGGGGCGCCCGTCTTACCCCCTGGCCTCTCTGGTCCCTGTCTACCCACAGCGGACGCACTCCAGACCCACAACACAGTCTTTCAAGAGCACGCAGCAGCCCCCTCCTCACCTGGCACGGCGCCCACCAACCGAGGCTTCCGCCGAGCCAGTGAAATCAGTATTGCCAGCCAGGTGTCAGGCATGGCCGAGAGCTACACAGCATCCAGCATCGCCCAGAGTGAGTGCAGCAGCACCCAGGGCCTGCGCTCCGCGGGCCCCCCCGCCCCCGTCACAGCAGGGGTCTGCACCCTTCCCGCCCCGGGGCACTGGCAGTGTCTGGCATCCTGTGGGTAGTGACCAGGGTGCTGCTAGCACCTACAACAGCCCCAGATGTCCACAGCGACTCCACAGGACTCTGGAGGGAGGGAGGGAGGATGGCAGGGGCAGCCCAGCGGGGCCAAGTCCAGGTGGCACGAGATGGGCAGTGCCATCCAGGCAGCTGGGAGGTGATTAGCCCCAGAAGAGGGGTCCCAACCCCACAGGGGCCAGTGCTCCCGGAGGAGGCGGCTGTGGGCTGTTTCCGGACAAGCAGCCAGAACCAGACAAGCCAGAGGGGCAGCTGAGGGGAGCCGGAGAGGAGAGCCCTTGCTGTGGCCGCCCCTCCGCGGCCTCCTTTGCTGCCCCTGCCCCTCAGGAGCTCCTCCGCAGCTGGAAGCAGAGCCCAGGTCACCCCTTCTCAGTTCGCCAGGGCCAGCTGCCCGTTCCGTCCTCCCTGACTGTGTGACTGTCCGCCTGTGTGGCCGCCTGAGCTGAGGCTGGTGTGGGCGTCCTTCTGTGAGGAAGGAGCCTGACCCTCTTCCCAGCATCCTTACTGGTGGCCCCGGCATGCTGACCCCTTCCTCATTATTCTTGCTTCTCAGAGGCCCCGGCGTCGCTCAGCCACACCCCCAGCATCAGGCGCCTGTCTCTGCTCGCCCTGCCTCCCCCACCCCCCTCCACCCGGGGCCCCCACCCACAGGCCCAGCAGGGGAGCCCCAGCCTGGAACGGGCCCCCCACCTCCCCAACTTGGACATCCGAGAAGGTACCGGGCCTCACATGGCCTCCACCCACACACGCTCTCCTGCTCTAACTGGGGTCACGCACCATTTCCAGGCCCATCTCACCGCCAGGCCCTGCCTGCTGTGGCCTAACCAGGGAGCTAGAGGCTTGGACTGGGAGCACTCAGACCTAGAGAGGACGTGGAGGGGTTGACTGAGGGGTGATGACCAAGGGACTGCCTGCCTGTCCCGTGCAGAAGAATTCAGGAGAGCCCTGGCCCCCAGCGGGCACCACTCACCTAGTGTCTGCATACAGCCACCAGGAAGGCACTTTCTAACCCTTTTCTGGAGCTAGGGTGGCTTGCCAGCCCCCGAGTGGGCGCCAAGACTCACACCCAGGCCTTGACACACAGCCTACTGCTCCAGAGTAACTCCTGGGTGCCGAGGGCATGGCAAGGCCTTGCCTTGGGGTTCACCTCTGCAAAGCCTGTCCCCCGCCTGAGGCCTGCAGGGCAGTTGGGGGCAGGAGAGCCTGGAGAGGACAGCGACAGGCCCCAGAGCAGGGGATCAGCAGGATCAGCGACAGGACCAGAGATAGTCCTGCCTCCAGACGGGGATTGTCCCAACCCCCTAACTCCACATGCTCCTCCCTCACCCCCACCCCTGGGGCCTTCTGACTGCTTGCGCACTGTCCTGGAGTCCTGCACCTCCCCTGCTCCTCTCTGTCCCCCAGCAGCGGGGAGGAGGCTCATCTTGGCTGCACCCCCTTTCCCTGGTCAAAGAAGGGTCTAGTCTTTGGGCTGAGCCAAGCCTGCAGGGCCTGGATGCCTCCTGAGGTCCAGCCCGGTCAAGGCCCCCCTCCTGGCAGTTGCAGCAAAGTGGTGGGGCCAGAAGCGGATCGACTACGCCCTGTACTGCCCCGACGCACTGACAGCCTTCCCCACTGTGGCCCTGCCCCACCTCTTCCACGCCAGCTACTGGGAGTCAACGGACGTGGTCTCCTTCCTGCTGAGACAGGTACCCTGGAGCCCACCGCTAGGAGCACTGGGGCCTGGCCAGGAGGACCAGGTGACACCGCTGCTGACCTGGCCCCGTTTTATAGATGCGGAGGGTGGGGGGGGCTCCTGTCAGACCACAGAACAAGCAGGATGGAAGGACCCTCACAGACATGGAGATGGGGTGGATGATTCTGCACAGTCATGAGACATGTGAATCCGGGGAGGGCCAGGAGGCGGGCCGTGGTGGGTTGAACAGTGGCCCGCAGCCCACAGCCCTGCACAGGCTCCTGTTTCGGGCTCTGAGTCTGCCCCATGGCCTGCTGCTTCCCTCCCAGGTCATGAGGCATGACAGTTCCAGCATCTTGGAGCTGGACGGCAAGGAGGTTTCCGTGTTCACCCCCTCCAAGCCGAGGGAGAAGTGGCAACGCAAGAGGACCCACGTGAAGCTGCGGGTGAGGAGGCCTCTGGGGTCCTGACCCGCAGCTGTTGACCTAGTAAATCCTCACACGAAGACAGTGTATCACAGATGAGGAAGTCAAGTCGCAGAGAAGCAGGCTGTCTTACTTAATGCTCAGTCTGTGAGGTTGGACCTGTTGCTCCATTTTATAGACAGGGATGTGCCAAGGCCGTGTAGGGCAGGTGGCTGAGCTGGACTTGAACCTGGCCCATCCGGCTTTAAGCCCATGCTCACCCACCAGGCTAGGAGATCCCAGCCATCCCTCCATCCCCTCCCCTGACCCAGCCTCACTCCTCTGTCCTCCAGAATGTGACCGCCAACCACCGGATCAATGATGCAGTCGCCAATGAGGACGGTCCACAGGTCCTGACGGGCCGGTTCATGTATGGGCCCCTGGACATGGTCACCCTGACTGGGGAGAAGGTAAGGATGTGGGGAGGTTGCAGGAGCCCCTCACCCTCGCCTGCCTCTGGTTGGGGAGTGAAGGCTGGGGAGGCCAAGGGCCTGGCCCCGTCGTGACCAGCCTACCCGGCCCCCAGGTGGATGTGCACATCATGAAGCAGCCACCTTCGGGTGAGTGGCTGCACCTGGACACGCTCGTGACCAACAGCAGCGGGCGGGTCTCCTACACCATCCCCGAGACCCACCGCCTGGGTGTGGGCGTCTACCCCATCAAGATGGTGGTCAGGTACGCGCCTCGGGGGGGCAAGCAGGCCAGGCCGGCCACCTCTGGGGCAGGAAGAAGAGGGTCTGATGGGTTCTGATGAGCTCCCCCTCCCAGGGGAGACCACACGTTCGCCGACAGCTACATCACCGTGCTGCCCAAGGGCACGGAGTTCGTGGTCTTCAGTATCGATGGCTCCTTTGCTGCCAGCGTGTCCATCATGGGCAGCGACCCAAAAGTGCGGGCCGGAGCCGTGGACGTGGTGCGGTGAGTGATCCCAAAGGGCACGGTGGGTGGGCTCAGGAGCAGGAAGCTCCTGGAGGCCAAGTTGGCTCTGGGCACCAGAGCAGGGTCTCTCGGAGTCAGCACCACCACCAGCTAGCTGGGTGACCTCTTGATGTTGATACCTCAGTTTCTCACCTGAGAAGTGGGGCTCCCAAGACCAGTTGTGCCTGCCACAGAGGGCATCCCTGGGGACCGTGTGACCTGTGTGACCATCCTCGTGGCTTTTACTATTGATGCTGAGCCCAGAGATGCACTTTTCCTTGGCTGGGCAAGGAGGCTGGGTGGCCCAGGAGGGAAGACGGGGCAGCCGTGGGACACCCAGCCCTGCCCCTCATCGCCAGGCACTGGCAGGACCTGGGCTACCTCATCATCTATGTGACGGGCCGGCCTGACATGCAGAAGCAGCGGGTGGTGGCGTGGCTGGCCCAGCACAACTTCCCCCACGGTGTGGTGTCCTTCTGTGACGGCCTGGTGCACGACCCGCTGAGGCACAAGGCCAACTTCCTGAAACTGCTCATCTCCGAGGTGGGTCCTGGGCGGAAGGGGCGGGGCGGAAGGGGCGGAAGGGCCGGGCCACGCCCACACCCGTCTCGCCCACAGTTGCACCTGCGCGTGCACGCGGCCTACGGCTCCACCAAGGATGTGGCGGTCTACAGCTCCATCAGCCTGTCCCCCATGCAGATCTACATCGTCGGCCGGCCCACCAAGAAGCTGCAGCAGCAGTGCCAGGTGAGTGGGCAAGTCCCGGTGGGCGGCACGGGCGGGCAGCCCGACAGCCCTCTCTCCCCCACCCCCTGTGACGGCCCGTCTTCCTCACCGCCCTCGCCTGCAGTTCATCACCGACGGCTACGCGGCACACCTGGCCCAGCTCAAGTACAACCACCGGGCGCGGCCAGCCCGCAACGCGGCCACCCGCATGGCACTTCGAAAAGGCAGCTTTGGCCTGCCGGGCCAGGTTGACTTCCTGCGCTCCCGGAACCACCTGCTCCGCACCATCTCGGCCCAGCCCAGCGGGCCCGGGCTGCGGCAGGAGCGGACACAGAGCCAGGCGGACGGAGAGCAGCGGGGACAGCGCAGCATGAGCGTAGCGGCTGGCTGTTGGGGCCGCACCATGGCCGGCCGGCTTGAGCCAGGGGCAGCTGCGGGCCCCAAGTAGGACACCGTTAGTGAGGCCTCGTGGTCTCCGTGGTGCTAGGCCAGGGCGGCCAGCCCCGCCAGGAGGCCTGGCCTGGGCACACAATGTCGGCTGGAGACAAGCTTGTCCCAGGGCCTGGCAGAGGACATGGGCCGCGCCGCACAGCCCTCCCAGCCCTGCCTCGTGTTCTAGGGTCTGAGGGGTTCCAGCTTGCAGGAAAACCTGTCCCAGGATGACCCAGGGACCAGGACTCCCCACGTGGACTGGCCCGAAAGGCATTCCTAGACACTTGCCCTGCATTGACCTCCCAGTATCCTGAGGCCAGGCCTGGGCCCAGGCCCCGCCTGCCACCTCCCATCCACTAGCTCACCCTGACCCCCAGGTCCCCTCATGCTGGGTAGCAGCTCCAGTGGGGGACAGCCTGCTTCTTGTTAACTCTAGTTACTCAACTGTTCAACCTCACTGGTTTTGCACTGATTTTTGAGAGTGGAGATCCGTTACATCTCCTGTGGCTACAGACTCGTTAACATGCATGAAAATCTAACGTCTGCAGATCTGGGACCTGTTGCCACACAGAAGGCTCCAGGGCGGCAAATCCTTGTGCAAGCAGGAAGAGAAAGGCCATATCTTAATTTCTGCAGCTCCGCCTGGCCTGCCAGCGCTGTGGCAGCCCCGGACCCCTGCCTACCTGCCCCACCGGAACCCAGTCTGGCAGCGAGGTTGGCGAGGCCCAGAGCCAGCTCCCGAGAAGCCATGCCTCGGGCTCCTGGGCCTGGCCGGGCCCGGCCTCCTCTTCCACTCCTCGCCTGCCACCAGCCGAGGCCACGTGCCTCGGCTCTCCTGCGTTTCTACACCTTTCTACTTATCCAATCTGATTTCTATGAGGTTTTTTTAAATGAGCAATCCTTGGCTGCTTCCTTTTCTTAACTCTTTCAGTACCAAGCGCAGCCCCTCCACGTGAAAACACCCAGCACTGTGACGGAGTCCAGCCTGGTTCTGGGTCCCGGGGCCCTGCCCCCTGCCCACGCAGTGAGGTGTGGGGTCCCTGCCTCACCCGACCCCCATTAATTCCACTGAATTTCTACTCTGGGGTGAATGGGCACACACTTAGGTTTTTTTAATGCCAATTCCGTTTTGATGCCGAATCTAAGAAGCCACAGCTTGCTTCGTTAGCTTAAGGGCAGCAGCCACGACTTCATTCCCCACCTGTTAAGGACCATGGTGTCCTGCACGCTGGGCCCGAGCATCCACCCTCCCTCCCCAGAACCGACCACGGTCTCAGCTGTGGCACTCGGCCCCGGACCACCCTTCGACTGCTCCTCTTCCACCTCCTACGAGGCGGGGGAGCCTGCCTGGCCAGGCTCCGACTAGAAGCTGCTGCCAACCTGGACATGGCCTCGGGGCCTCGTAGGCTGGGATGGGGAGGCGCTCGGATCGATGTTCACCTTTTCCCGTGTGTAGATATGTACAGCCAAAGGGTTGTGTAAATGTTCTGCAAAAGTGGGTCTATACAGAGTGAAAGCTATTTATTTTGTGCAGAGAAAATTTTCTGGAGGGATAGGACCTTCAGGGTTTGTTCATATTTAAGATGTAGCTTTTTGTTTTTGTTTCAGGCGTTCTGTATAAAGCAACGATTATTTTATGGACCAAGTTTTAATGTAAGTGTTGCAATGAAAGTGCAATATCTGACCCCCCCCCGCCCCGCTCCCCGGCAGGAAACTGCTCGGCCCGACAATCACAGCCCCTGTGAGGGGCCCCTGTGGCCAGTGCCTCCTTCTCTGTCGGTCCCACCTCACCCCATCCTGCCTACCACCTCGGTGACCAGCCATCTGGAGAAGCACCTGGAAGAGTCTCAGGCCCGCCTGCAGTACAGGCTGGGAGGCCTCCTGGCCTGGGGAGTGGGCCCCAGGGGACAGCTCCCCCAAGCTCCGCACTCCCTGCCCAGCTGCCAGCCATGCCAAGGACAACAGCAATAGTCCCCTGGGCCTCTCCCAGTGGCCCTTAGCCATAGATGGTGAGATGGGCAGCCCACCCTCCCCGCTGACATCTCTCTATATCCAGGTCTGCTTCCTGCCTCCTTTAAGATTTCTTTTGGCACATTCTCCTCTTAAGGGAGCACCAGTTTTTCAGAAACTAAGAGAGGGAGGGCAGAGTCCTTTAAAAATACCAAAAATGTTTACAGCGTTGGGTGCTGAGCTGCAGGGCTCAGGCCTGACCAGTCATAACCAAAGGGTGAGGCAGGCCTTGCTGACTGCCACCCCCACCCAGGCCTGTTAGAGTAGAAGCCTTAGTCCCATTCCCAGCCCCACACTGAGCCTCAGCCCACCACCCCAGACCCAACCGCCTGCCTTCTCTTTGATTTCTAAAGACGGATTCAGCAGAGACCCCACCCCCAACTCCCCCAGCTCTGTCTGAGCTGCCCACCTGCCCGCCTGCCCACCTCATCAGTCTTCTTGTCTCAGCCCCCTCCTGTCTCTGTCTGGGCCATGTGTGGGCCACGTCCTGACTCGCCCGTCTGCCCTCGCTATTCCCGCACCTTTGGGCCTGAGTGTGTTCTGTATACAGTGTCATTGTCTGTTACACCAATTAAAGAAGCAGGAAGGCTTCCTTCTGGGTCTCTTTACTACACCAGCAACCACAGAGCACAGGATGGGGGGGTGGGCTCTGGGGTGGGGGCCTGTCCCAGAGCTAAAGCTGTGGTGGGAGAGTCCGTCCTTCCCAGGAAACAATGCCCACTACACTGGCTGTAACACCAGCACACGTAGGCGAGCTTTACCCTGCACCGGGCCTCCTTCCAGCCCTTTCCTGGGCATGAACTCGGTTCACCCTCACAGCAGCCCAGCAAGGTGGATGCTGAAAGCCTCTCTGCTTTACAGGGGTCACAGCTAGTAATGCGGGCCAGGGCTGCCGCCCGGCCGCACACCCCCGCACCAGGACTCTGCACCGTGGTCATCTGCAGAGGCAGCCTCCCTCCCAGTCTGCAGGGATGGGGCTTAAGAGCCAAGTCTCTGGGTTTGGGAGTCAGCTGGGGATGAGGGTCAGGGTCTGGTCTAGGCAGGCTGACCTGAGGATGAGCTGGCAAAGGGGGCTGGTGTGGCCTGTGCTCGCCAGGGCACACCCCACCTTTCCCCCAGAAGTCCAGGGGGCCTAGTCTGTCCTCTGGAAGTTGGGTGGCAACCTTCCCTCCCTTCAGCATAAAAAGCTGACAAAGTTTCCAACCACGGACCATTTAATATTTGGGAAGTGGTGCTCTTGCAGGAGACGGAGGAACTGATTAGGCCAGTGACCCTGTCCTCACCCACTGTGTCTGAGAGGAGGCTCGGCCACAGGCCAGTCCAAAAGAGGGACGGCAGACAGTACCCACTGGGCTTCCCTCGGCCCACCCTGAAGCCAGCCTCCAGGCCGAGCCGCCAGCACCCAGCCACAGGGCCCTCAGGGCAGCAGCCCTGCTCGCATCTGGAAGGCCAGGCCATCCCCTCGGGTAGCTTGCTGGAGAAGAAAAGTGAATAGGAGAGAACACATCAGAAACAGAGCAGGGCGTGGACACTGGGCAAAGGGGTGACACCAACCTTGTTGATCTCTCTGTGTCGTTCCTTAGTTACAATTTCCTCTAAGACTTCGCCATCTCCCTTAATGAGCCTGGGGGAGGAGGGGAGAGGAGGCTGAGCCTCTCGATGCCAGAGCAACAGAACTAGATCCACCTGGCAAAGCAATGCCAGGGCCCAGAGCCCTGCCACCCTGAACAGGCGGAACCTAGGTGCTCCCACCCCTCCCTCTCTCCCACCCTTGGGACAGTGATAAAGGCAGCTGGGTAGGATCAGATAGGCCACCTGGCTCTTTGAAGACATCCCTCAAGGCCCTTACAGGCCCTGCAAGTGCTAGCTCTGGGGAGTAGGGGGAACGGCCTAGAAACTCCCGGAAACGAGTTAACTACTCTTCTGTCTTTGGCTCTGGAGCGTGGCAGCCGTCACCCCTCCGGAGCGTGCAGGGCACGTGGGGCTGAGCTCCCAAGCGCTCCTCACCTGGTGCGTCCTGTCTCCGGGTCCACCACCTTGCGGATGACACTCTGCCGAGCGTCCCACTCCTCCTTGGTCATGGGCTTCATGGCCTGGATGCGGGACTTCTGTTCATCTGTCAGGACTGCAAGGGGAGCCGGCAGGGAGTCGGCAGGGAGTCGGCAGTTGGGCCTCAGGGAGGGACCCGTCCCCTCCTGCACACGGGGCGGCATCATACCTGGGCCATCCTCTTCCTCCTCAGCTGACCGGTGCCACTGGTCCAGCGAGGGTCCCGGCAGGGCCTCACCCTGCTGCACCTTTGCCTTCTCCTTGCCTTTCTTCTTCAGCTTCTTCTTCCTTTTCTTCTTCTTCTTCTTCTTTCTCTTCTTGTCCTTGTGCTTCCCCCGCTTCTTCCGGCCACCACTGGAGGAAGAGGAGGAGGACGAAGAGGAAGAAGAGCTAGAAGAACTGGAAGAAGAGGAGGAGGAGCTGGATCGTGGTCTCCTCCGGGCCTTGTGCTTGCTTCTCTCTGTGATGCAGGGAGAAGGTGAGGCTGGAAGGCCAGGAGGGGAAGAGGTAAACCTTTGTCCCCCGGCTCTGGCCTGTGGCAGGCTTAGGGGAACTACTGAGGGGTGAGACCCTCCAGGCCGGGCTTTCCAGCCAGAGCAGGGATCAGCACTCTCTGGAGAGACACTTTCTGGGCTTCACCCAGTCACTGACCAGGAGCAGGGCAGCCAGCCCCCTATTATCTCAAATTCTGCTGCACACAAAGCCTCATTATGTGCTCCCTTCGATCCTTATACAACGGGCTGACCGGGCCCCTGGAATCCAAAGGTCTTTCAATCCACGTATGGAGGTCCTACATTCTGCACTCCTCTGACTACTGCTCACAGCCATCCCGGGACGCCCGCCCCGGGCTGCCCGCCGCTTCCTCCCTAAAGTTCCCACACCCCTTTGCCATACCCTCCGGTCCTCACCCTCCGCCCCAGAGGAGATGGTGCTGGCCTTGTGGTCTTGGGATCTAGAAGCCGAGCAGCTCCTCGGGACGTCCTTACTGCTCTTCTTCCTTTTCCTTTCGGAACCTCGCCCCCGGGACCGGCTTCGACTCCTCGAGCGCTTGCGAGAGCTGACGTGAGCCATAGCGCCGCGGGCTGGAGACGGGGAGACACGTTCAGACTGAGGCTCACAGAGCCGATCCCCAGACTGGGCTCCAAGGGCGGCTCTTCTCGGGGCCTGGCTCGCGGGGGCCCAGTACCCGGGACAGGGACTTGAGGGGCTCCGCGGCCACCGCACGATCCTAGCCCACCCCGACCCCCGGGGACCTCAGGTCCTGCGCCGACTCCCGGATCCTCTGCCCCTTTAAGGGCCCGCCCCCGCCCGGCCGCTCCACGCTTGCGCACCGGCGCTCCGGCGCCCCTAGGAGCGGCCGCGTCCCCGGCTGCGGGGTGCGTTCCGAATCCCTCCCTGCGCGCTCCTGCCCTCCACCCCGCGCGGCCTCTGCGGCCTCGCCGCCTCGGGGAAGTCCCCGCAGCTGCTCCGTGGCCTCCTCAACCACCCATCGGGCGGGACCACCCGACCCGCGCCACGCCTTCGCGTGAGGAAGCGGCGGCGGGGTGACTTCCGGCCTGCGCGGTGCTCCGAGAAGCTGTCCGGCTGGGAAGCGAGGCGCTGCCTCCTTTAGTCCCGAAGCCCCAGCTTCCGTTTCCAGAGCTGCCGGAGAAACGTATTCTGGCTCGCCCACTTCCGGATGGGGGAAGCGGGGGATCCAGGCTTCGGCCGCAGCCCTGCCCTCTCCTCACACCGCTCTTCTCCAGCTTCCCTGAGGACCCAGGGAAGAAGGCGACCCAACCGTGCGCCTCTTTCCTCCCTGAGATGCCTGCCGTCCTGTCCACCCTAGCAGGCCGGGGGACACCTTAGTCATTCCAACGTCTCCACCTGGTAATAGAGGTCACAAACGAATGTCCATAGGGGCCAGAAAGATCATGACAGGGAGCCAGGGAGTGACCGCTGGGAGGGAATGCGCCGCAGGCCTGGCCAGCGTGGGCAGCGGAGACTCTGCTCCGGATGGTTTCTCCAGCGTGGAGCGGGGCAGGTGTTCCAGATCTTCCCACCTTCCCGGGGAAGCCGGAACTCAAGATTTCAGTATGGGAACCCCTGGGTTTCCAGGTGCACAGCCCAAACCCAGCACAGCTGTGCTCCTCATCCAATTTGAGGGAGGCCACCTTGCAAGTTTTTCAGTAATAACGACAACAAACATAGAGGGCTGTTATAAAGCACTTTATATACATTAAATCGTTTCACTCTCACAAGAGCTTTAGGAGATAGGCACTTCCCAGATAAGGAAAACTAAAGCACAAAGCAGTCAAGTGGCTTACTTGCAGCCACACAGCTGGAGGCCGCAGGATCAGAATTTGAGCCCTGGCAGTCTGGCCCGAGTGCCTGCTCTTAAGCCCCTGCGGAAGCAGCGCTGGACACCAACCAGAAGCTCCTGTTGATGGCTCCCGCAGATCCCCTTCGGAGACCAGACAGCACAGCTGGGGGTGAGTGCACCGAACTCATACATGTACTCCTCTCTGGAAGATTCCCTGGGCCCCTGGGAACCACGACCTCCCCACCCTCCCGGCCACCCCAGCCTTGACACGGCTCTGAGCCGGCTCTGAGCCAGTAACCGATGCTGCGGCCAAATGCTACATTCATGCTCTAGAGCGCCCCATGGAGTTGGGCTGAGGCTGTGCCTTGTGAAACCGCATCGTGGCCCAGCTCCTGCCGGTCCAGTCCTTCCCTCCACAAACCACCTGCACCTGAGGCCTCATCCCAGGCTCCGGCTCCGGCTCTAACACACCCAACCTCAGCCAGCGGCACCGCTGAAAGAAGGACTCCGAGGCTGGTGTGTCCTTTTGAACCACAAAGTGCCTGAGGGCTGCAAGGAGTTTATTCCTGCCCTGCCCAACCCAAGGGGGCGGAGCCCCCGCCTGTCCTGCGTCCCCACCCCTGGCCAGCCAGGCTCAGGTCAGGGCACACACGTCCACCGTGGCGGGCTCCTCGCGAGTGAAGCCGTCGCCGAAGCCATCGTCGTCCACCAGCTCGGGTTTCCGGCAGCACATGGGGCACAGGCGGTTGCGCACGGCAGAGGCCCGGAGCCAGACGACAAGGTTCCAGCGCTCACCAGTCCCGAGGGGCCGAGCCCCATGCAGCTGGCCACCCCGGTGCAGGATGCCCTGGCCCACCACGTGCTCCACGTCCAGGGGCCGGGCCAGGGCTGAAGGCGCCTGCAGACAGCGGGGCTCAGGCCTGGGCACTCCCGGCTGCCTCAGGCCCTGCCCCCCCCGGGGTCACACACACTAACCTGGAAGAGGTTCCCGAAGTACAGGGCACCCCCAGTGAAGGTCTTGCCAAGGGCCACGTTGAGGGTGAGTTCGGCATTATCGTAGTGGCAGCCTAGCTCACGGTCCTGGCCCGGTGCGTATTTGACCACGAAGGCACGGTGGCTGTCGAGCCAGCCGCCGCCGCAGTCTGGGTACAGCAGGGCCATCAGTGGCTGCAAGAAGCGCTCCCGCAGCGGCGTCACCAGGGGCTCATCTAGGCCTAGCTCGTGCAGCAGCACCTGGGAGGGAATCCCAGGAGTCGGCGGGGAGACTGGTGGGGGCCTCACGCCGGGCCCCTGGGGGGGGGGGGTCTCTGACTGGTCTCTTACTAAGGGCAGCATTCAGTGCCTTGCAGATATGGATGGGCTTAACTTCATAATAATCCGACCGTAACCTCATGTTACAGACCGCGAGACCAAGACCAGTGGGGTCCAGCAGCTCTTCTCCAGCCCCGATGTCCCTGCTGCCTCAGGCCCACCGGATGGAGCCTCGCCTACCCCATAGTTGTTCATGGTGTTCGGTCTTCCCTTGGGCATGTCCGAGTGCTCGAAGTGCCCCAGCTCCTCCAGCAGGGCCCGGCAGAACGGCGCTGTGAAGACCGGCAGCCGGTAGATGCGCTTCTCCGCTGTGTGCCGGGGAGGGGGGCGGGGGGACAGTGCTGGGTGGGAGCTTCCGTGCGGGTGTCAGCCTCCTTGGGAGCTGTGTGAGCTGGGCATGTCCTTTCACTTCCCTGAGCCTCGGTTTCCTCATCGGTACGATGGGGCTAACACAGGTGCTCCCTTCTCAGGGCTGTTGTGACCACTGATGACATGTGTGGGCAACAAGGGGCCTATTCTAGCCGCCAGACCCAGAGGTGGGAAGGGATTAGCCCAACGACACCCAGCAGGCCAGTGAGGGAGCCAAGCAGATTCACAGGGCCAGTGTCAGGCTTTCTCTGCACCCCACCCCGTGAGCCACCAACATCTGTGCCCCAACTGACGTGCCTCTTGGAGCCTCTGTCCCCCACACAGGAAGGCTGGGGGGGGGCTGCTCTTTCCTGCTGGGCCCCGGTAGGGAGAGGCCAGGCTCCAAACGGAAACGCAAACATTTCTTGGCAGATGCACCAACACCCCGGGGTGCACGGCTGGTGTGCCCCCTCTCCCCACTTCCAGCCAACTCACAGCCAACAGCCTTCTCCGTTACATGATCTCCGCTGTTGGGGAGGGAATGGGAATGGGGAGGGATGCCCCCAGGCTGGGGGGGTGATGTTTCATTCACACACCACCCTGTGCCTCACAACAGAGCACGGGCTTCATAAGGGGAGCAGCACCTCACGCTTGTCTCCCCATGGCAGCCCCAAGCCTAGGCACAACCGGAACTGCAAGACTGAGGAAACCTCTTCTAAACGCTATGCGCCCAGCCCTTTAGGCACATTACCTCACTTAATCACACTTTATGAGATGGGTATTACTATCACTCCCATTTCACAGATGATGAAACTGAGGCACAGGGATTAAGGAATTTAGAAGGGCCAGACTTCCTGCTAGGGTTAGCCAGTGGGAGGTCCCAGCAGGAGATTCAGGGCTAGAGAGATGCGGTATTTCTCAGTTTGGCTTGGCTTTGTGCTTCTGTCCCAGGCCACGCTGCTACCCGGCAGCTGCTCCCTGCGCCTCCCCCGCAGATCCAGGTGGTGGCAGGCTCAAGACACTTCACTCTTGGCCGCTTCTCGGGGTCTAGGAGTAAGGAACTGTCTGCTCCCCACCCCCAGCCCTGCTGTTAGCCCCCCTATGGGGGGATGGTCCTTCACTATCCCTGCGTATCGCTGAACTCAACGCACACCTGTGCCAGCTGTCCCATCATTAAGTTCTTCGGGCCCCCCCAATTCGAGTGCCAGCTGGCTCACACCTGACATGGACAGTTGGGCACATGAGTCAGCGATACAGATGCCCTGCTCCTGCAGGTCAGTTCCAGCGGCCTATCTGCGGGCTTGGGTTTTGGAGGCAGACCTGAAGGGTGGAGGCTCCCCCACCCCCTAGTCCTAGTCCTACTGCGTGATGGGGCCAAGAGCTCACCAGACACTGTCTCCAGCCGCTGGAGAAGGCCTTCGAGGTCTGCCCCCGGCGATGCGCTGTACTCAGCTGCGGCCAGAAACTCGGGGGCCAGAGCTTCATCCTGGGGGCAAAAGACGCCAGGTGTGGGGCAGACGGCCTCCCGCGCCTGAGGCCCCCGCCACCTCCAGTGGCCTGCCCCTGCCAGGTACCTGCAGTGTGTTGTAGATGTCCGGCCGCGCGGGGTGGTAGGAGCTTGAAATGAGGGCTTTCCTGGCAGCCGACTCCTGCGCCAGCCGCCGCCGCCGCCGCACCTCCTGCTCAAGCTGGGGATGGGCCAGGGCCCGGTCATCCGGATGGGACCTCCCAGCACTCCCCCGAGGTCATTGTACAGATGAGGAAACGGAGGCTTAGGAGGGCCAGAGCAGGCTGGCCTCGGAGCCGGGCTGAGCACCCAGTCTCCCCACACAGCTGACTCTGTCAGGGTCAGCCGCAGGTGCTGAGCTGCTCACTGAAGGCGGCTCCTTCTCGAGGAGGGCCCATCCCATCTGGTTGCACCTTTCAGAGCCTGGCGGGGATGAGAGCCCCGCCACATACCTCAGGCAGCTGGGCCACTGCGGGAGGGGAACGGAGTCCCAGCCAAATCTTGTGTTCCAGAGACTGCAGGGGACTCACCTAGGAAGCTTCCCGTTACCACCCCCCAGATGAGGGAGGGGGTGGTAGAAGAGTAGAAGCAGCCCTGGCACCAGCAGAAGGGGCAGGTGGAGAGAGGAAGCTGGGTGGCCCCGGGTGGGATCTCAGCTCCACCTGCTGGGACACCTGGGGCCAGTAATTCCCTCTTTCAGCACAAGTTTCTCTCTCAGGAGGGCGTCGGGTACACGGCCTGGCACTTACCACTTTCTCTTTTTCTGGTGTCGACCCAGGTGCTGCAGTGAGTGGGCACAGGAAGTCACCCGCCCCCCCAAACTGCTATCACAGATCTAAAGAGGAAGAGCTAGGCTGGGTGTATAGGGGGCGGAGGAGGGTGGGCAGCGTTACCTCTCCTAACAGCTGCTGGAAGTCCTTGGGGCTGACACATCCTCGGCTGTGCAGGATCTGAGAGCAGAAAGTCCAGGGAGCTCAACTGTGTGGCCGTGTGAGTAAGTCACTTAACGTCTCTGAGCCTCAGTTTCCCCTGGTTAAGATGCAGATGAGAGCCCGGACCTCAGAGCATCATTGTGAGGATGAAATTCGATAAGCACTTAAAACAGACAACACCGAGAGCGCCCCAAGCCTGGCCTTGCCCTTGGTCCTCTACCTGTATGTTCCGTTCATTCATTCATATATTCATTCCCTACGACAACCTCACTAAAGAGACACTATTAGTCCCCTTGAAGGTGAAGAGAGCGAGGCACCCAGAGATTAGGTCATTCTGGTCAGATCTGAGCACCCGGGAGCACCCTCCCCGCCCATTTCTCCGCAGAGCCACTGGGGGCCACTCACCGGGCCGTAGTCCCGGCGCAGCTGCTCCTCGCCCCGGAAGCGCACGTGGAGCCGGTAGCGCGCCACGTACAAGTTCTCGGTGCAAAAGCAGGCGCAGCGGCAGAAGCGCCGCGGGGCCCCAGCCGTCGCCATGGCGAAGAGGCGAGCGCCGCCCAGCCGGGTTCCGTAGGGGCGCTTCCGGCACGCCCCCCGCCGGGGGGAGGGGCACGAGTGTGGAACGGGAGGCAAGAGGCAAGGGTCTGTTCTGAGTTCCCTAGTGCAGAAAAGAACGAAGACTCCGCCCCAGAAAACGGATCGGCGATGGAGAAAGACGCCCAGGGGTCAGAGTGGGGCGAGCGGCCTCGGCGGACAGAGCGTGTGGTCTTCTCGTTGCGCCTCACATCTCCCACGCCCACGAGGCGGGGATCAATCGCCCCCACTTTACAGATAGGCAAACTGAGCCGTACCTTCACATGGCCGGGGACAAGTTGGGACTTGGAACCCTAAGCCGTTTTGCTTAAATGCTGCCTTCCTTTTCTGCTCGGCGCTTTTAAATAGGCAGCCAATGCCAGGAGGACAGAGTTCTGGGGTCTGGTCTCGTTCTCCTCAACTACCAACTATCCAGTTCTGTGCGTCTGAACTTGGGTGCAGCACTCTGCCCGGCACTGCTCGAGCCTCCGCCAGTCTCCAGATTCGCGGCTGACGGCCCCGGGAAGTGTCTTCTCGAAAACGCTCCGTGCGGCCTGACTTCCGGCGGCTGGGCCGAAGGGAACAGGTGTGGGCGGGGAAGAGGGTGTGGTCGGTTGGCGGCCACGCCCCGCACGACCTGCCGCCGGCGTGAGACGAGAAGATTTCTTTCAGAGCGTGGGCTCCCGCGTCGGGGAGACCCGTCGTCGCTTCTGCGTACTTGTCTGAGGGACCCCATCTTGGTCCGCCGTGCACCCCCAAGCCCAGAGCTGCGAAGCCCCGGGAAGAAGCTTGGCTGGCAGCCCTGTTGCTAAGCTGGGAGAACTAGGGCTCGGAGTAGGGGAAGTCGTGTCCCCTGCAGCAGACGCGCGCCCCCGGTCCTAGACTCCCCCCTGGGTCAGCGCGGTGTGGGGAGGAGGTCTAACGGGCCTTGAGACGCCAGCCCTTACCCCGGGCACGCAGGCGACCACAAAGATAACTCGTGTTGGCCGAGCCTCCACCTTACCTCCTTTCATCCACACAGCAAACCTTTGAACGAGGTACTGTCTCACCATTATTACAGATGGGGAAACCGAGGCTCAGAGAGGGGCACTGACCTGCCCCAGGGTTCACAGTAGGAGTTCTCTGAGTGGTTGGATTATGAAGGATTTCCAGTTTTCTCTTTGTGCTTGTTAGCATTTTTTATTCTTTTATCGTAAATGGTTATTTTTGAGAGCGCGCACACTAGCAGGGAAGGGGCAGAGAGAGAAAGGGACAGAGGATCTGAAGCAGCTCCAACTCCCAAACGGTGAGATCATGACCTGAGCCCCCCAGGTGCCCCATCAGTTATTTTCTTGATGCTTTCCTTGCCTCTAGGTGTATACTCAGGATGACAGCCACATACTCACATGGGCAGTGAGACACATACACACTCACGCACACCCTTACGTGCTCACACATGCTAACACATTCACACACCATCACAAGTATGCTCATAGCAATGACGCACTCACCTCCACATCCGCTCACCCTCACACACCTTGCATAGGGTCACAGCCGCACACTCACACCCATGCACACCCTCACACATGTATCACCTACACCCACACATCCAGCACCCTCATGCTCACAGACAGCACAGTCCCTGGTTCCTCTCAGCTTTGTGGCAGATTGACCCCTGACGCCTGCCAGTGGCTTCCCAGAGGATGATGGGAGAATTTCACGTCCTGATGCCAGCTGCCTTCCCCAGCCGTCTCCACCAGCATGCTTGGCGGTCCGGGACCCCCGCCGGCACCTGGGGGGGCTGGGAGGAGGCTTCTGCTCTCAGGGCAACAGCCTGATTGGTTTCCACACTGGCTGGCCAGGGGCGGCAGGACTACCCTGAGTGTGGGAGGGGGGCTGTGAGGCTGAAGAAGCGTGTTTTGAGTGACAGATAAGGTCCTTGTGCTTCTGAAACTCAGTCAAGTCGGGGAGACAGGAGTAAGCAAAGAAACAAATACATGATCAAGTATTTTCACTCAGTCATAAGTGCCAGGAAGACCCGCGAGGCCGGGAGAAAACCTCCCGGAGGATGACATCTCAGCCGAGCCGCAGCTGCTGCGGCAAGACCAGGCAGGCAAGGGGTGTAGGCAGGGGAGCCAGAAGTGCAAACCCCTGCAGTGGGGTGAACTGGGGCTGCTGGAACGTGCTGGAAGAACTGCAAAGCAGGGAAGAGGGTGCGTCGTACAGAATGAGGCCAGGGTGGCATTTAGACCAGATCAGTGGGCGGAAGAGACCACTGTTGATATTTTGGATTTTACTCTACGTGCAAAGGGAAGCTGCTTAAGCCTCACCACCAACCTTATGAGGTAGAAATTATCCCCATTTTACAGAAGTGGAAAATGAAGGTCAGAGACGTTGAAAGACCCAAGGTCATTCAAGGCCACACAGTTCATAAATAGTGGAGTCTGGAATGGAACACGAGTCTGATCCTGCTAGGTTGTCCCTAAAGGTATGGTCGGGTCTCCCTAGGTACCCTTTCCCCTCCTCAGGCATGAAATCTAGGTCACTGGGCCATGAGGACCCCAGGACCCAGCCCAAGCCTCCTGAAGGTACCAGGCTTCCCCAAGGGGGAAGTCCCTCTGGGGGTCTGCTTCCCCCTCAAGGACGAAGCTCCCCAGCCCAGAGCTGTGTGGCCTGAGAAGGTACTTAAACTTTCATGGGTGTCTTGATTGCCCAGCGATAGTGAAGGGCCCTGCTCTCCAGGAAAGGATCCATTTCCCCAGCTCTGCATTCATTACCCCCCAAACTGCCTTCCTGCCCTAGAGACCCGGGCCAGGCCCGGCCCGTGCATCCTCCCTCCAGCACACCTGTTCAGATTTCTCCCTTTGCGGCACTTTGCAAGATGAACATGTTTTGCCTATCAGTCTAGACTGGCCCTCCCGGTGGCCCCCCTCCTCCTCGGAAGCAGTGTCCCTGCCCCCACTCTGCCCCAGCCTGGGCTCAGTCACCAAAGGGAACAGCAGCAAAGTATTAACAGTGAATACTGTATCAGCGTGTTTTCACTGTCCGAGTGACATATTAGGACGCGTGTTGTACAGATGAGACTCCGGGAAGTGCAAGGCCTATCTAGGGGCATAAGCCAAGTAAGCGGCAGAACTGGAATTTCAGCACGGGTCCTTCCATCTATCTGATTCCAGTGTGTGTGTGTGTGTGTGTACGTGTGTATATGCGTGTTGTGCATGTGTATATGCCTATGGAGGTATCTGCGCACGTTTTTTTTGAATTCATATAGAGCATGCTATAAAAAAAAAAAAAGGCACAGCTTAAGTGTACGGTTTGGTGAATTTTTGCCAACTAGACACACACAGGTAACCAGCATCCAGACCCAAGAACAGAACATTCCAGCCTGCAGAGGCCCTCACCATAGCCCTGCTCAGTCAAGACTGATGATTAGCCTTCCTCCTAAGAAAGGTTAGTGTTGCCTGTTATTGAATTTGATACACGTAAAATCATATAGTGTGTATTATTTTGTATAGTGCTCCTCTCATTCTTTTCTTTTTAATTTGTTAAAGTTTATTTTGCGAGAGAGAAAGAGAACACTTACAAGCACAGGGGAGGGACAGGGAGAGAGGGAGAGAGAATCCCAAGCAGTTTCTGCGCTCTGCAGAGCCCAGTGTGGGGTTCAGTCCCACACACCATGAGGTCATGACCTGAGCTGAAATCAAGAGTTAGACACTTACCGTCGGAGCCCCCAGGCGCCCCTCTCACTCAAGATTCTATTCTTGAGACTGATGGGTTTTGTGTGAAGCTGGAGGTAATTTATGCTTTTTTGTGGCTGCTCAACATTCCGCAGGCCGACTCCACCCACTGAGCCAGGCTGCCGCTGAGGGACATTTGTATTCTTTCCAGTCTAGATTTCATGAATAAAGCCACTGTGAACATTGTAAATGTTTTTATTGCAGTAAGATGTACATAAAGTTTACCCTCTTAACCATCTGTTCATAGGCTTTACTTCTTAGAGCACTTTTAGGTTCGCAGCAAATTGAATGGAAAGTACAGAGCTTTACCATATGCCCCATTCCCCCCCAGCCTCTCCCCCACTGTCAACACCCCTCACCAGAGTGGTACACTTATCTCAAGAGATTAAGTCACACTGACACAGCATTGTTACCTGAAGTCCACAGTTTATGTTAGGGTTCCTCTTGAGGTTGTACATCCTCGGCTGTTGACCCTGCAGAACACACATCTACCATCAGGGTGTCCTAGAGAACAGTGTCCCGTCCCTCAGCGTCCTCTGTGCTCTGCCTTCTTGTCCCTCCCCACCCCCTAACCCCTGGCAACCACGGACGCTTTTCCCGTCTCATAGTTTTGTCGTTTCCAGACGTCCTAGAGTTGGTATCATGCCTTTTCAGATTGGCTTCTTGCACTCCGTAATAGGCAGTTATGTTTCCTCCATTCTTTCCGTGACTTGATAACCGAGTGGATGTGCCACGGTCATCCCTCCCCCTGCTGACGGACATCTTGCTTCCTTCCACGCTTTGGCAGTTGTGAATAAAGCTGCTATCCACATCCGTCTGCGGGCTTTTACGTGGACATGAGTTTTCAATTCATTTGGGTGAGTCCCAGGGGGCGTGTTTGCTGAATCATAAAGTTCTTAGGTTTAGTTGTATAAGCAACTACCAAACTCTTCAAAAGTAACTGCTGTTTTGTGTCTCCCGCCAGCAATGAGTGAGCCTTCCCGTTGCTCTGCGTCTTCACCGGCATCTAGTGCTATCAGTATTTTTGGATTTTAGCGATTCTGTTAGGTAGGTAACGGTATCACGTTGTTGTTTTAATTCACAATTTCCTGATGATTTGATTTTGAGCGTCGTCTCATAAGCTTACTTGCCATCTCTATATCTTCTTTGGTGAAGTGTCTGTTCAAGTCTTCTGCATCTTTTTGTTTTGTTTTAAGTGCATTTATTTCTTTGGAGAGAGAGAGAACGAGCATAGGCAAGGGAGGGGCAGAGAGAAGGAGAGACAGAATCCCAGGCAGGCTTCATGCCATCAATGCAGAGCCTGATGTGGGGCTCGAACTCACAACCTGTGAGATTATGACCTGAGCTGAGATCAAGAGTCCACCACTTAACCGACCGCGCCACCCAGATGCTCCTTTTGCCTCTTCTTAAAAATTGGGCTATTTGGTTTTTTGTTGTTGAGATTTATGTATTTTTGTATTTTTTTTTGGAAAACAAAGTATTTGGCTTTATCAGATATGTTTTTTGCAAGTATTTTCTCCCAGTCTGTGGCTTGTCTTCTCATTCTCTTGGCAGTATCTTTGCAGAGCAAAAGTTTTTAACCGTAATGGAGTTCCACTTACCAATTCTTTCATGAATCATGCTCCTGGTGCTGCTTCCAAAAATCATCATCATACTCAGGAAAATCTAGATATTATCCTATGTTATTTCTTTTTTTAATTTATTA
This sequence comes from Mungos mungo, assembly GCA_004023785.1. Taxonomy (NCBI): domain Eukaryota; kingdom Metazoa; phylum Chordata; class Mammalia; order Carnivora; family Herpestidae; genus Mungos; species Mungos mungo. The sequence continues at coordinate 232,804 of PISW01001067.1, forward strand.
ATAATATTTATTTATTATTGAGAGACAGAGCACAAGCATGGGAGAGGCAGAGAGAGGGGGAGACACAGAATCCGAAGCAGGCTCCAGGCTCCAAGCTTGTCAGCACAGAGCCCGACGCGGGGCTCAAACCCACAAACTGCGAGATCATGACCTGAGCCGAAGTCGGATGACCAAGTGACTGAGCCACCCAGGTGCCGCTGTTCTAAGTTACCTTCTAAGAGTTGTATAGTTTTGCATTTTACATTTAGGTCTGTGGTCCATTTGGAATTAATTTTTGTGAAAAGTCTAAGGTCTAAGTCTAGGTCTTTTTTTTTTTAATGGGTGTCCAGTTGTCCTCAAAGTATTTGTTGAAAAGACAGTGTTTGCTGCATTGTCCTGCCTTTGCTCCTTTGTCACAGATCAGTTGACTGTATTTATATGGGTCTATTTCTGGACTCTCTATACTGTTCCATTGATCTGTGTGTCTCTTCTTTCATCCAGACCACACTGTCTTATTATGGTAGCTTTATAGTAAGTCTTGAAGTTGGGTAGTGTCAGTCCTCCGACTCTGTTTTTCTCCTTCAATACTGCGTTGGCTGTTTTCACACAGCAAAAATGACAGAGCCTGGATCTTGACCCAGCTCTGAGTCATTCTGACTTTTGGATAGTCCAGGATGCTTTGTTCAAGTATAATCATATAGTTACTTTTGTTTTTGCACAAATATTAACATACTTCAACTTTATTCTGTCCCTTTTTGAACCCATGAACTGTGAGATCATGACCTGAGCCAAAATCAAGAGTCAGACTCTCAACCAGCGGAGCCACCCAGGCGCCCCTGTGTCCCTTGTTTTCACACAGTAGTGCAGGAGGTCCTTCCCTGCCTTTATAGAACTTTTGTGCATAGATACAGACATACGTTGTTTTTTTCCCCCCGCCACCACAGAGTGTCCTGGGAGCCATGTTCTGTAATGAATTGGCCAGTTCCCTATGGAAGGGTATTTAGCTTATTTCCAGGCTTTTGCAACTATAGTAACTATCTGCAGACTGGTATCTTTGCTTCCCTCCACAAGTCTTCTCTATAGAAGAAATTCCTACTGGGTCCAAAAAAAGTGCTTTTTAAATTCGGAACTTTGCCAAATTCCCCCTTGAAGGAGGCTGTGCCATGTAGTAGCAGAGGCTGTTTTAAAGTCAAAGTGCTTTGGGGTGTCGGGGGCGTGGGGCTCAGTCGGTTAAGCATCTGACTTCAGCTCAGGTCATGATCTCGTGGTTCGTTAGTTCAAGCCCCACTTCGGGCTCTGTGCTGACAGCTCAGAGCCTGGAGCCTGCTTCAGATTCTGTGTCTCCCTCTCTTTCTGCCTCTCCCCCCTCGTGCTCTGTCTCTCCCCTCTTTCTCAAAATAAAAAACATTAAAACATTTTTTAAAAATAAATTCAGAGCACTTTAAGCCTTTGACTGGAGGATGGAGGGGTGAAGGGATATGTTGGCCGACTTGCTGGTTCTCTGGGCCTTGACCTGCTCTCCCTGGCTCTTGGTTCAGGCCACACCCTTTGCCTGGAAGCCTGCTCACCTCCCACCTTTCTCTAAGAGCCCTCCCAGCTAGAGTAGGCCCATGTCACTTTCCATTACCGCACCCAGTTTTACTCCTTTATAGCACTTACCACCAACTGAAATTATCTTGTGCATGGACTTGCTGATTTCCTGTCTCCCCTACCCTGCAGAGGATGGCTGTTTTCCTTTTTTCACACTTGGCCATAGTGCTAGCACCCAGCACCCAGCACCCAGCCGTCATGCAGTGTATACTCCTGTTTCCCCTCTCCGAATCCTCACTACCCTGCTCTGTTTTTCTCCATAAAAATGTATTTCCTGCCACCAGAAATACTTTAATTACTTATTACAAGTATTGCCTGACTTCCTCACTAGCATGTCAGCTCCAGCAGGACAAGGATCCTGTTTTGTTCACTGTTGCATCTCAAAAGCTTAGACTAGTTAGTACAAGGCACGCTGTAGGTGCTGGTCAGATAACTGTTGAAAGAGGGAGGGAGAGACAGGGAGAAAGACAAAGAGGATAGAAGGAAGGAAGGGAGGGAGGGAGGGAGGAACTAAGGAAAAAAAGAGGATCATAACCCCCACCCTCCAGGGCTGGCAGGCTGTCCCTCCAGAGGAAAAGACCCATGAAAGAGGTGGCGCCCCCACCAGGTCAGGACACCTCTGTGTGCCCGGATTGGCCCTGGAGCCTCCCGACCAGGAGTGCAGAGCTGGAGGACCCGGCTTGGGGAGACGGGGCGGGGATCGTCGCAGGTGGGCGGGCAGCTAGCTCTGGCCCCGCCCCATGGGCCCCGCCCCGCCCGGGAGGCCCCGCCCCGCCCGTCAGCTGGCCTGGGCGCCCGCCCCGCTCGGCTCCGACCTTGCCGCGGCGCAGCTGGGGTGGGAGGCGGGGAGGATCAGCGGGAAGAGCGGAGCGAGCGCAGCGCCGGGCGCAGTCTCCAATGAGCCGCGCGGAACCTGCGCCCCTGAAGACTCGAGCCCTCTGCGCCCCCTCCCCACGGGTCACCTGGTGTCAGGTAAGGTAACAGGTAAGAGCGCGGCGCCCAGAACCCCCGAATAGGTCCTTCCCAGGCCGGGGTGTTAAGCCCAACACAGGGTGGGGGCGTCTGGGTCCCTCTGCCCCAGAGGTAGCGTAGGCATCATCGTTGAAGGTGGCAGCCTTCTGGGAGCCTTTCTGGCCCCCGCTCCTGTCCCCAGGCGCCCGCAGCCTCTGGTCCCAGCCCCCCACCCTGCAGCAGCATCCTTTCCACGCCCGCAGGGCGAATGTTGCTTTTTTTTTTTTTTAACTCCTATGGCGCTGCTGCCTCTTGGAAAATGGTGGGGGTGCCTTTTGGGGAGGATCCTGGGATGGCTGTTCTCCCCCCAGGATCGGACTGGCGCGACTTCACAGGACTCCCCACATTCTACAGAGGTGCCTGCCCACAGATCCTGGGCACCCCTGGCTGTAGCAGGAGGCTGGGGCGGGGTGGGGGGGGGCGACCTGGGCCTGCTGAGCTTGGCAAACCTTTCCCCTCAGTATCCCCCGCGGGCCCGTGGGCTGACACTCTAGCACATCCACCCTGGCAACTAGGCCCATGGGTTCCCCAGGCTCCGCCCTTGTCTGTGGGTCTATGTTAAAACGGGGTGCCTCCTCCTGATGTTACTTAAGAGAGCTTTAAGCTAGTCTGACAGGGATCACCGCCCTCTGCCCCACCCCCTGGAGATAGATTGGCCTCCATTCCCATCTGAAGAGGGGCAGGTGACAGGTGACAAGAGGAAGGTTGTAGGAACGCCCACAGTAGCTCCCCAGTTTGCCTCACCCAGGGCCAGGAGTTACCCGAAACAACTTTCCCAAGTCTCTGCGAGAGGGCCAGTCCCAGCGTGAGATGTGGTGGGTTCAGCAGGACTGGAGTCAGGAACAAAGTGGACGCAGCCCGGCCCTGGCCCTGCATCCGAAACCCCACGCACGATGACACTGCCCTGTTAGCCAGGGTTGGCTGAGCAGTGAGCGGACCTTTCCACAGCTGGGCAAGCACAGCTTTGGGGTGAAAAGTTCACCAAGTTAGGAGTGGACCTAAGCTGCCTGGGCCACCCAGGTCCTTCAGGACCCTTTTGTCATGGTCCCTGAGTCCCTGAGCAGCCTGGGCACATCCCACCCAGAGAGTCAAGGGTTGAGTTGCAATGCTGCCTTTCTTTGCCTATTCTCTGCATGCCACTTAACTTCCCCAGGCCTCCACTTCCCCATCTGTACAGTGGGCATGATTACATGGGCATCTCCCAGGATAGTCGTGAGGGAGGTGCCAGCCACTTAGCCCATTGTTTGCCCATTAGTAGCACTCCATACCCGGTAGCTGTTGTGACTGTGGGCACGGGTTCACGTGCTAAGCCTGTGCCATTCTTTAGCATTCGGGGGCAAGGCGGGTTGCCCCTGTCTTCCTGGGCCATGTCACACCTGGGCAGTGCCTGCTCTGGCCTCTGGCCACCACCTTGTCCTTGTCCCTCGGGCCACACTCGTCACCCATGTGCCCGGAGTTTGCCCTCCAGCTCCACCTGGCTGAGCTCAGCTGTGTCCTCCTGATCAGGCAGCTGGAGAGCAGGGATGTGCCTCCAAGCAGCCCCATGGCCCCCCTTCTTCCCTTCTCACAGTCTTGGCTGGTGGTCTTTCCCCCCTCACTCTCCTGCTCAGTAACTTTAAAAATAACAGAGTGGCCTGTCCCCACCGAGGGCTGTAACCCGACCCAAGTTGGACTCCGCTCCATCAGAGCCTGGATACAAGGACTCAGCACTTGGGAGTCTGGGACCATGGTGCTATAGCTGCTCTGTCCCCAGGTCCCTGGGTGACCCTAGACAGGCCTCACTTTTATTCTCTGGGCCTCAGTTTCCCTGCCTATATCATGTGCTTCAGATAGTTGATGACGCCAGAGTGTGAAACTTTGCTTTTTCTGGTGAAGATAAACAGCTGGGAGCCATGTGGATGGCTGTCAAATGGGGTCGCCGTGACCCCAAGCAGAGGGGTGTTGGGAAGGAGCTCCCCCAGCAACTGGGAGTGGGGGCGGGAGGAACCGGCCACGTCCCTCAGCGGGTCCCTGGTAGACATGCCTCCTGTCCCACTAGGCCAGCTGTCTGAACCCCAGCTCCCTTCCAGGGCCAAGGAGCTCCTCGTGCCCACCGAGAGGTGAGCAACAGCCGAGGCGGCTGGCAGGGCCTGGGTAGATGGCAGCGGCTGGGCCAGGAGGCCTGGCGCGGCACTGGGCCAGGAGTGTCCCTCCCCGGGCTCCGACTCACGCTCACCCACTCGCTGGCTCCCCGAGGCCTCTGCATTGCAGCAGACAAGAGCCTTTGCTGGCAGCCCAGCTGGGACTTGGGGTGGAGCAAGAGATGGGGCAGGGGGTGTCTGTCCCCACCATCCCTACCCCTGCAGCCTCCCCCGCCCCTGGCCCCATCCAGTCCTGGCTTCCTTAGGGGGTACAGTTGCTGACAAGGCAGCCTTCTCTGGGACAGACTTGAGTCTGCTTGGAAGTGCCGGGCTCAGAGACTGACGCGCCCCTGGGTCCTTTCTGCTTCTCACACCCCTCCTGAGCATCATCAGGGGTCTCGCCTCCCCCTGCAGAGGCTGTTTTGAGGTATTAGGGCTTTGGAGTTGAGAGTGCAGAGTTTGGAACTCCATGGCCTGGGTTCACCTTCCAGCTCAGCCACTTACTAGCTGTGTGATCTGGGACAGCTCACTTAACCTGTCTGTGCCTCAATTTTCTTGACTATAAAATAGGGATAATAATAGAACCTACCTCACAGGATTCTTGTGAAGATTAATGCATGTAAGTCACTTAGAACAGCGCCAGACGCATTTCCATCAGTCAGCCTCAGCTGTATGTACTGTTGTCACTGTCCCTCCTGAACGCCATCCACTCTGTCTCTTGGCTGCGCCCCCTCTTGTGTAGACTCTCTTTTCCTTAGACAAACGCTCCCTGTTAGCACTTGTTACATTGACCAGTGTTTTAGCTTAACGGGTTAAAGCCCAGACTCTAGAGCCACATAGCTCTGGTTCAAATCCCAGCTCTGCTACTCACCAGCTGTGTGATCTTGTGCGAGTTCTTAACTTCTCTGGGCCTCAGTTTCTCCATGCGATAAAAGGGGGTGATGACAGCACAAATCTCACAAGTTGTTGTGAGGATTACATAAGCAAACACACACGAAGTGCATGGCCTATAGGAAAGGCTGGGCTGGGGCGCCTGGCTGGCTCAGTCAGTAAAGCCTGTGACTCTTGATCTCCGGGTCATGAGTTCAAGCCCCACTCTGGGCATGGAGGCTCCTTAAAAAGTAAAATAAAATAAAATGCTATTAAAATATATATTATTATATATAATATCAGGCCCACAAGAAGGGCTGTGTTATATAACTGTGTGTTTATACTTAAAAATTTTTTTATAAGTTTGAGAGACAGAGAATGAGCAGGGCAAGGGCAGGGAGAATCCTAAGCAGGCTCTGTGCTATCAGCACAGAGATTGACAAGGGGCTCTGACTCCCGGACCGTGAGATCATGACCTGAGCTGAGACCAAGAGTCGGAGGCTCAGCTGCCTGAGCCCCCCAGGCGCCCCACGCCCGCTTGTACATACCGGGCACGTGCTGGGCACCAGGCATGCAGTCCAGAGGCTCAGAGTGAGGGCACGCTGGCTTGGGCCTTTGTTGCAGAGTGAGGTGGGGCATGTGCTTTTGCCTCTCTCTGCCTCCGTGTCTCCACCTATAAACGGGAATGTGGAAGCCGCTGCCTCGTGGGGTTGTGCGGGGTTTCTGTCACTCCAGACTGAACCACCCAGGCACCCCAGTTCCCTCATTTTTAGAACAGCGTGGGGGCACCTGGGTGGCTCAGTGGGTTGAGCGTCCGACTTCGGCTCAGGACATGGCCCCCCTCCCGGTCACGACACACAGTGACCCCTCCTAGGGTTCCATGCCTCTCCGTGTCACTTGGAGATTTTCTCCAGACCTTGGTCCATTTTGCAGATGGGATGATAACGTCCTCAGGATGAAAAGGGATGGACCCAGGTAAAGAGGTAGCACTCCGAGGCACACCTCCAGTCCAGTCCCAGTCCTGCCCTGGCCCCGCCCCACTTCCAGACTCACCGCTGGGCCCGCATTGTGCAGGGTCCCTGCAGCTCCTGGGTCTCCTGGCTCAGTCCCGAGGGGCCCAGGATAGGGGGGCGGTGAGGATTTAGACAAAGCCGACATTAAGCTCCAGAAAGCCATAAGGGCCTAGGTCAGGAGGTGAAGGGCAACCTGGGCTGGAGGAAAAGATTCTGGAAACTTCGAGGCAGATGTGAAAGTCCCTGGGTTGCTCTAGGACCTGCGGCCACCCCCTCTTGGTCTAAGAGAGTAAAGTTTTATTTGGGGAGATGAAAGGCCCGATTTGGAGAGGAGAGAACTAAACAAACATTTATTAAGTACCCACTGTATATAGTGGTAACAATCAGCAGCCATTATATGCCAGGCACCGTGACCAGAACAGATGTTCATGCATTGAGCCTCATGCTTTTCATTTTTAATTTTTTTAACATTTATTTCTTTTTGAGAGACAGAGACTGTGTGATCAGGGGAGGGGCAGAGAGAGAGGGAGGCACAGAATCAGAAGCAGGCTCCAGGCTCTGAGCTATCAGCACAGAGCCCGACGCGGGGCTCAAACCCACGAACTGTGAGATCATGACCCGAGCCGAAGTCGGACGCTTAACCTACTGAGCCCCCCAGGCGCCCCCGTGCTGTTTTAAAAATGAGGAAACCGGGGCACCTGGGTGGCTCAGTCAATTAGGTGTCCAACTCTTGATTTCGGCTCAGGTCATGATCTCATGGTTTGTGAGTTCGAGTCCTGTTTCAAGCTCTGTGCTGACAGCAGAGTCTGCTTGGGATTCTTTCTCTCCTTCTCTCTCTGCTCCTTCCCTGTCTCAAAATAAATAGATAAACATTAAAAAAATAAACAACAAAAACATAAACATAAAAATGAAACCGGTTCAGAGACAATAGTAGTAGTGTATTAGTACTACTCGTATTAGTAAAAACAGCTAGCGTTTACTGCGCGTTTTGCTGACCTCAGTGTCCTCTCAGTGCCCCAGACCTCCTGTCCCCTCACCTCCCAGGCCACGTGGGGTGTCCTTGCCTCCCTCAAGCACATCGGTACACTTGTACCTCAGGGCTGCGGCACTGACTGTCCCGCCAGAAAACGCTTTGCGCCCAGATGTCTGCATGGGGACTCCCTCACCTCTTTTCAGTCTTGCTCAAGTGTTACCTTCATCAGGAGGTCTTTCCTGGACCCCCTATTTAAAATTGCCCTCGAGGTGCCTGGGTGGCTCAGTCAATGAAGCGTCCGACTCTTGATTTCTGCTCAGGTCATGATCTCATGGTTTGTGAGTTCAAGCCCCATGTCAGTCTCTGCTTGGGATTCTCTTGCACTCTCTCTCTCACAAAAATAAACTTAAAAATAAATAAATAAATAAGGGCGCCTGGGTGGCTCAGTCGGTTAAGCACCCGGCTTCCGGCTTCGGCTCAGGTCATGATCTCACAGTTCATGGGTTCGAGGCCCGTGTCAGGCTCTGTGCTGACAGCTCAGAGCCTGGAGCCTGCTTCGGATTCTGTGCCTCCCTCTCTTGCTGACCCTCCCCTGCTCGTGCTGTCTCTCTCTGTCTCTCAAAAATAAAAACATTTAAAAATAAATAAATAAATCATAAAATAAAGTTGCCCTCACCATTTCCTGGACCCCCCTATTTAAAATTGCCCCCATTGCCCCCCATCTCCTACGCCCCATTCTTCCCCCCCCCGCCACCCCTATCTCTTAACATACTGTGTCCTTTACTTATCGCAGAGACTCGTGTCTCTCACACACGTATATCATCTCCACAGAATCCAGGATCTTTGTTTCTGTTCGTCGTTAAATCCCAACCCAAAGAACAGAGTCTGGCCCCTCAGTAAACCTGGGCATTCCATACACGGTCCTTAAATGAATGGAATCTCCACGACCCTCCTGGGAAATCAGAACGCTTGTCCTGCCCTCTTCCAGATGAGAAAGCCGAGGCGCAGAGATGTCAGGTGACTTGCCCCAAGTCACACAGCCAACAAGTGGCAAACCTGAACCCCTTGCCCTGTTGCCCCTCCAGGTCTGGCTTTGCCCCCCGGACAATGGCCTCGCCCCCGTGAGCTAGCACCTGCTCCTCTGCACCCGCCCCTCGCTGGCCAGCAGGATGCAGCTGTGGAAGGCCGCGGCGGTGACCCTGGCCTTCATGAGCATGGACGTCGGCATGACCACGGCCATCTATGTCCTCAGCCACCTGGACCGCAGCCTGCTGGAGGACATCCGCCACTTCAACATCTTCGACTCGGTGCTGGACCTCTGGGCGGCCTGCCTGTACCGCAGCTGCCTGCTGCTGGGAGCCACCATCGGCGTGGCCAAGAACAGCGCCCTGGGGCCGCGGCGGCTCCGCGCCTCCTGGACGGTCATCGCCCTGGTGTGCCTCTTCGCGGGCATCTACACCATGGTGAAACTCCTGCTCTTCTCCGAGGTGCGCAAGCCCGTCCGGGACCCGTGGTTCTGGGCCCTGTTCGTGTGGACCTACATCTCGCTCGCCACGTCCTTCCTGCTCTGGTGGCTGCTGTCCACCGTGCGGCCGGGCGCCAAGGCCCTGGAGCCGGGCGCCGAGGCCGAGGCCGAGCGCTGCCCCGGGGAGGGCCGGCCCCCGCGCGAGCAGGCGTCCGGGGCCACGCTGCAGAAGCTGCTGTCCTACACCAAGCCCGACGTGGCCTTCCTCGTGGCGGCCTCCTTCTTCCTCATCGTGGCTGCTCTGGGTAAGTGAGGGCCCGGGGGGCCCGGCGGGCACCGACGACGCGCGAGGGCGTCACGACCACCTGTGCAGGCCTCTTCGGTGTCTGACATTTTACTCACTCGGTTCAGGCGTCAGCACTGACATGGAGGGGTAAATACTTGGTTCAGGCGTCAGCACTGACATGGAGGGGTAAATACTGAGCATTTCGTTCCGAATTCTGCCTCTGACTACCCTGATCTCCCTGCCTAGGCCTGACTACAGGAAACTGTTCTAGAAGCTTCCAGGTGCATGGGAAACCACTTTTATTCGTTTCCTGTGCATCTTCCAGTGTTTCCTTAGGGACCTACTCTTAAACACCTCTCACACGCTATTTTGCTTTTTCATGTCTTGCTTTTCTCACTTAACAATATATTCTTGGGAATTTCCAGTCAGTACCTCATTCATTTATTTGGCTGCGTACTAATAGTCCACCGTGAGGCCGCCCCAGAGACGATGCTGTTGGTCTCCTGCGGTCAGACCCTCGAGCTGTTTCGAGTCTTTTCTCTTACAGTAAATCACCTTGTTCGTACACCTTTCACATAAACGGGGGTACATTTGTAGGATACATTTCCCAGAAGTGGGATCACTGGGTCAACGTATTTTTAAAAATTTTTTGTAACGAAGCAGAATGCACGAGAGAGCGTCAGAACAGGTTGTCTGTGGTAAGAATAGGTATCATTTGGGGAAACGTTTATTTTAGTCAGCGGTGCCGATGTGTAATGTGTCCTGTTTGTCGTGTAAAATGTATTTGTTACTGTGGGTCTGGTCCAAACAGTTTGTTTTTTTTTTAAGTTTATGTATTTATTTTGAGAGAGAGCGTGAGCTTTAGTGGGAGAGAGAATCGCAAGCAGTCTCTGCGCTGTCGGCATGGAGCCTGATGGGGGCTCGAACTCACGAACCGTGAGATCAGGACCCGAGCTGAAGTCAAGGGTTGGATGCTTAACCGACTGAGGCACTGATCCAAACAGTTTGAAAGCGCTGCCCAAACCACGAGGGGAGGAAGGTCACATCTCAGGGTCAGAATCCCACGGGCTCCGGGGGCGACAAGGCCTGGATGTGGGCCTGTGGGCGAGTCAGCGGACCCTTCAGAACCTCACTTCCGGGAAATGGGATTGTTGGCGTCCCCCATGTTTCATGACGCTGTAGAGCTTGAAGAAACGGGAGAAGGGCAAGTATGGGGCTCGGTACGAGACAGCGAGCACTCAGGAGTGTTAGCCGTTAGGGGTTATTACCCGTTTAACAGACGGCGTCTGGGAGTGGCCACAGAGGACAGGCAGGCCCCAGAGCTGACCCCTTTCCTCTCACGGTCCAACCTCTGCCCCCTCAGTCCCCGCTTCTTGACTGTGTGCAGTTTTATGCAAGTCACTGAACCTCTCTGAGTCTCAGTCCTCTCATCCGTAAAATGGGCATAACAGTGCCCATCGCAGCAGGGGCTGATGGGATGCAGGACGCTAGACCCTGCACATGATAGGCTCTCAAGAAATTTTAGTGGCTGTGAGTATTTCCATTTAACCAGATAGTTTCTCCTGCTCATGTTTCAAGATCCAAATGTCCCCTCCTCAGAGAAGCCTTCTCGAATTCTACCAGCTGTGATCCTTTCTCTCCACCTCAGCTGTGGCCCTGGTGACATGAAAATCACGCATCCGCTGTCCTGCATCCCCTCCCGGGCTTGGAGCCCCCCGGGGGCGGGGGCCAGGACTGCCTCAGCCTGGGTCCCCCCCAGATCCTGGCACGGAGGCAGGCTCATGGGATAAATGAACACATGATCGTGCCCGTGTGGGCAGCTGTCACCCGTGACCTCGTTTCCTCCTCCTGCCGGGGCCCTGTCATCAGATGCGTGCGCCCGGGGAGTACAGACGTCCTCGAATACCGCTGAGCAGACTCCGCCGGCCCGCGGGGCTCTGTCGAGGTTAAGGGCTTAGACTTGAGATCAGGCCCCCACCTGTCCTGCTAGCGTGAGGCAAGGGTATTGAACCCGGCCGCGGCTGCTTCTCATCCTGAAAGTGAGGTTGCTGGGCTCGTGAGAGTCGGTTGAGCCTGGGCACAGTGCCTGCGAAGTAAGGCCTTCGCACAGGTCAGGGACCGAGAATTATTCTCAGTCTCCAAGTGCCCCGTCAGGGCCAGCTTTTTCTGAAACCTAATAATCTGGAAAAAAACTGCCCGTTGTGGAAAAAAAATTAATTTTAGTGTGGAGCATCTCCCATTCAATTGAAATTCTTTAATATGGATTTCACAGCAACCCAACTAGAAAACCTTGGGCAAGTGACTTAGCCTCTCTGAGCCTTGGTTTCCTCATCTGTAAAATGGGAAGAATGATAATACCACACCTATGGGATTACTGGGAGGCGTTTGAGACTTGAAGGAGATGAAGGAGCAGATATCCAGTGTAACAGTGATCCAGGCAGAGGGACCAGCCCATGCAAAGGTCCTGAGGCAGGAAGGTGCCTGGTTGTGAAAGGAAAAGCAAAGAGGCCAGGGTAACTGGAGCCATGTGTGGGGCTGGGGGCGGGGGCAGGAGGAAAGTAGAAGATGGAGCCCGGGCAGTAGCAGGTGCCTGACTATGTTAGGGTGCCACTGATCGCTGGAAGGACTTTGACTTTTACCCAGGATGAGATGGAAGCCTGAAGCGTGATAAGGTCTGACTTGGATTTCATAGGACACAGGACCCCCCTGTGCGCAGGGTGGAGGACGGGCTGGCAGAGGCCAGGGTGGCGGCTGGGAGGCCCAGGGGCTGGCTGAGAAAGTCCAAGGGAGGTCGGACCCAGGTGGGGGCGGTGAGAAATACTGGATTCTAGAAATGCTGTTGGCTCTTGAACAACATGAGGTTGGTTGAAAACGCGTGTATGTCTTTTGACTCCCCAAGAGCTTAACTTACTAAGAGCCTACCGCCGACCAGAAGCCGTATTGATAACAAAGCAAAACAGGAGATTGGCACGCATTTTATGCGTTCAACGTATTGCAATAAAGTAGTGTATTCTTACGATAAAGAGAGCTACAGAAAAGACAGCCTTATTAAGAAAATCATAAGGAAAATACACTTACAGTCTTGTACTGATACTTATGGAAAAAATCTGTGTGTAAGTGGGCCCATAGGGTTCAGACCCGTGTTGTTCAAAGGTCAACTGTATTTTTTAAAATTTATTTTATATTTATTTTGAGAGAGAGGGAGGGAGAGAGAATATGAGGGGGCAGGGGCAGAGAGAGAATCCCAAGCAGGTTCCTGCAGTCAGCGTAGAGGCCGACACGGAGCTCCATCTCACAAACTGTGAGATCATGACCTGAGCTGAGACCAAGAGTCGGACACTGAACCGACTGAGCCACCCAGACGCCACCTGTATTCTGAAGGTGGAGAGATAGGATTTGTGAGTGGATTGGAGGGTTTCGTGTGACTCCTGCGCAGATTTGACAAGTTTGCACACGAGCTTAGCGCAGCGCCTCGGACCCAGTAAGGGCTCAGTAATTGTCCATTGTGCTTAATACTGTCATGGGCGTTTGCTGGAGTCAAGCCGCTGTTGGAGCTCGCTGATGCCCTTTTCTTCCCTGTGGGTAAACTGAGGCCGAAGTTTGGTTTAGGTGGACTCCATGGCTGTGCCTGGAGGCCCCGTCTAGGGATGGCTGTGGGGACAGAGGCCCTCTGGGCTGCCGCCTTGTGTCAAGACCAGCAGAGGGCAGCAGAGCCCACAGAAGGCCTCACAGTCCTGGCCGAGCCAATCCTGCAGAGCTGCCCGGGATTCATCCACTGACCTTTACTGAGCACCTGCTGTATGCCCAGGCCCATGCCAAGCCATGCCCTTGGAAAGAGCTGTAGCGACAGCGAGGACACAGCCTGGTCCGAGCACCTTCAGTTCCGTGTCCATCACTTCCACAGGATGAGAGGGGTCCTTCCGGGTTATCGGGAGGGAAGGGATAGGAAAGAACCCCCAGATGAGAGGCCAGTTTGGGTCTCAGTCCTGCCCCTTCCTCTTAACTGCCCCATGCCGTGTGACCTCAGGCAAATGACTCAGCATCTGAGTCTCACGTTCACCTCGGTGAGATGGGGGTGACGTCCCGCGCGCCCTCTCTCCCCACCCTGCCCAGCGTCGTTCTGAAGATGCACTAGGATAAACGGGCACGCAGTGACACGGCAAACTGCGAAGTGTGCCACCAGGAGGGGCTGGGTGGCCTTTTCCAGCCTCGTTGGAACCAACTACCCACGTCTTGTGAGGTTCGAGGTTCTGGGATGTGGACTCCGGGCCCTCCACCAGCGAGAAGAAGGACTTGGGCCGTGTGGCCTGGTGAGCGCCAACCTCATCTCTTCTGCTCACCTGTCCAACGGGGGCGGTGGCAGGACCACCCGCAGGGTCTGTGCAGAGGGACGGAGGCCCCTGCGCCATGCGCTCAGGCCCGGGAGCCGTTATTAACAGTGCTGACCCGTGTTTCCTGTGTTCCTGTTCCCTGAAAAGAGGGGGGCATTAGCCGTGCGGGCCCTTCCCCCGCCCCCCGCCACGGTGAGAAGCAGGAGTCTGCTGAGAGAGCTCCCCATCCACCGGCGGAGTGAGCCCAACAGGTGGTGTGCGGGCTTCCGGAGGCTCGGGCGGAAGGGGACGGGCTCCCCTGGCTGCCGATGCCCCCTGAGCCCTCCGTGTCTCCTGGCAGGAGAGACCTTCCTTCCCTACTACACCGGCCGGGCCATCGACGGCATCGTCATCCAGAAGAGCATGGAGCAGTTCAGCACAGCGGTCATCGTCATGTGCCTGCTGGCTATCGGCAGGTAGCCTGCTCCCACCCCCACACCCCTCCCTCTAGGGCTGCAGCCGGGGGGGAAGGTCAGGGGCCCGCGCCGAAGAGGGTACGCCCCTGGTGGGCCTGTCACTCGGCCGGCCACCACGGTCACCCACATGCCAACGGGGCTTAGAACCACCTCCTCTTGTCCCTAAAATCAGCTTCAGTCCCTGAGGGTGCCCCTCTCACCCTCCCTGGCTCGTCTCCACGTGCTGTTCTGCAAGGACATGGGGGGTCTGACTGGCAACGCTGGATCCCTGTCCCCAGTGAACACAGTCCCCTTTGCCCTCACCTTGCGGACCCCAGTCGGGGAACAAGGGAGACTGTGTGGTGGCGGCAGCCCCAGCAAGGGGCTCCAGGCTGGGTCCCTCCCTGTCTCCCCCTGCAGAGTGGCCCTGGCCTGCTGGCAGCGGGAGGGGCGGCCGGGGTGTGGTTGTCGCAAGGATGTCGTGCTATATATAACATCTCTTATCTGCAATTAGCTCATTTGCCGCAGGTATTCGGGGAGGCATTTTTACACTCATATTTGCCAGACTGAACATTCGCCTTCGAAACCGTCTGTTCCGCTCGCTGGTGTCTCAGGAGATGAGCTTCTTTGACGAGAATCGCACAGGTTGGTCCTCCTGCGGCCTGGGGTGACCTCGGCGGCCCGGCCCGGCCAGGGTGGGCTGGCCTCCCGTTGAGGGATTGCACGGCTGGCTCTTCCCACTATCCTGTTCGGGAAGAAGCACCCCCAGAGGCCCTGCCTGAGGCCGGGAAGCTGGGGGCCGCTGCAGGGGGACCGTGGCCAGGCCACGCCCTGCAGGAGCCAAGGCCTTGCTTTCCACTGCTGTCCAGGAGCCACCGGGGCCAGGACCGTCCACGCCTGTGGCCCGAGAGGCTCCGCTCCCAGAAGATGAGAGGGTTGGGCGCAGGGTAGAACAGGGAAGGCAGTAGATCCCAGGCTCTGGGTCAGAATGGTCTGGGCCACCACTTGCCAACCTAACCTCCCTGAGTCTCTGTTTTTGCATCTCAAAAGTGGGGACAATGGTAGGAGCTACCGTGGCGTTGTTGTGAGGCTCCGAGCCCGGCAAGTGCTCAGTTTCTCCTCCCCGCCAGCCCGGATTATTATTTCTGTCCCCTCTGCCTGTGACAGGGGGAGATTCGGGCTGGGTTCTGGCTCAGTCAGGGACAAGCCACGTAGCACCAAGTGGCCTTTCCCTTTCTGAGCCTCAGCCGCCTTCTCTGTACCATGGGATGTGACATCACAAGATGCTCGTGAGGAGGGCTGGGCTCAGAGCGGCCCTCGAGGGGCACCTGCACTTCTTCTTTCCTCTCCCCCCCAGAAGGTGAGGGGCGCCTGAGCTCCCTGGCGCCCATCTCAGAAGCCCCCCAGTGTCTCCCGCCCCCACCCACAGCAGGCCCGTTGCCGCGGTGGGGACTGAGCCTGCCTGTGTTCCAGGGGACCTCATCTCCCGCCTCACCTCGGACACCACCATGGTCAGCGACCTGGTCTCCCAGAATATCAACATCTTCCTGCGGAACACGGTCAAGGTCACAGGCGTGGTGGTCTTCATGTTCAGCCTCTCGTGGCAGCTGTCCTTGGTCACCTTCATGGGCTTCCCCATCATCATGATGGTGTCCGACATCTACGGCAAGTACTACAAGGTAGGCCCCCCCCCCCCCCCGGTTCCCGCCTGGGTCTGTGAGCCGCTGCCGAGGGAGGGAGGCGCCTCAGGAGGGACTCAGGTGCCACCGCGGAAGTGGGGGGGCAGGACTGGCGAAGGATCCAACCTGAGCTTGTGCGCTCTGTACATTCATTCAGTTGCGTTTAGTCATTCAAGGAGCACAGGCACGGGACGCATCAGTGAAACAGAAAAGCTTCTGCCCTCGATGGGTTTATGTTCTAGTGGAAGAGGCAACAGTAGCAACAAAAATCATAGCGACAATGTGTAATATGGTGCAAGGTGGTGAGTGCTAAGGGAAAAAATGAGACAGAGAGAGAGATGGGGAACACTGCAGGTGGCTGTCATTTTAAATTGGTCTTTCTGGGGCACCTGGGTGGCTCAGTCGGTTAAGCATCTGACTTAGGCTCAGGTCATGATCTCAGGTTTGTGAGTTCGAGCCCCGTGTAGGGCTCTGTGCTAACGGCTCAGAGCCTGGAGCCTGCTTCGGATTCTGTGTCTCCCTCTCTGTCACTCCCCCACTTGTTTTATCTCGCTCTGTCTCAAAAATAAATAAACAGTAAAGTTTTAATTGATCTTTCTGAGGAGGTGACATTTGAGGAAAGGGGGCACCTCGGGGAAGCACATTCGGAGCCAGTGCAAAGGCCGTGCCCCGTTTGTCTAAGGAGCAGGGAGGCCAGCGATGCCAGAGCATGAGCGAGGGACGTGCCGAGGGTCAGGCTGTGGGCCTTTTTGAGAACTTTGGTTTACACTCTGCGTGCAGAGACAGCGGGTTTTGTGGGGCGGCCCTCACCCACCACCAGCTGTGGGCCACCTGCAGCCCCTTCTAGCCACCCCCTGGCTCTGCCTCTGCCAGGAGGGTTGGCCTACCAGCCAGACCCCCGCCTCGCCCTCCTCCTACTGCCCACACTGGCAGGTGCCCCTGAGCCGGCAGGGACCGAGGCCGGGTTTAGACAGGTGCAGGCGGCTCCTCCCCCAGTGGCCCAGGCTGGAGTGACAGGCTGCGAAACGTGATCCGCTCGGGGTCCCAGGCTCAGCTAGAACCTCTGGTGCTCGTGACCTGAGGCCAGCCCTGATATACATCCACTCCCCACAAGCAGCGCGTGGCCTTCTGGCAGAGTCTACCACCCAGGAGGGCCCTCTCCCCCGTGGTTCAAGGTCATGGGCCTCTGTTTTCTTGTCCGAGTAGAAAAAGTAAATACATGAGTTGGGATTGGAGCCATTTCCGTTCCTCTGCTACCCACCCCACCCTTCCGGCCTTCCAGCCTTCCTGCCAGCCCCTGGGACAGGCCCGGAAGCCCCCCCCCCAGCCAATCTGCGCATGCGCACCCCAGGCCCCGCCTGCAACTTCCGCTGGGTGGGGCCTCAGGAAAGGGCAGTGTAGGTCTCTTCTTGGTACCTGAAAGTGTTGACTGTAGCCACCGAGTCATTGCCACAAACTACACATACACTGCCCGCAGCCAGACATGACTCAGGGGACGGCAGGGCTCCTCCCGAGATGCCGGAACACACCACGTGCTTCCCGTGGCCTCATGGGACATGCCCGTGCGTGACTCTAGCCCGGCCCCTCCACAGCCTTCCTCGATGGCATGACAACGTGAGCATGTTACCTACTGCCAGGCCTGCACAGCTCTGCCCAGGGGCTGCTTCCCGAACTCCTGCGGGCGGCAGCCTGGTAGTCCTACACATGGGACTACCTCTCAGCCATCTTCACCCGGTCATAGGCACAATGCAGGAAGATTTCACAGCCTTCTGCCACCATCTAGAACTTAGCTAGGAGTTCTGGAATCTCTGCACCAACCCTCAGGCTCTACCATAATTTAATGTATGTTGATAATGTAAATGGCACCCCCTTAATACCTGATGTTTCTTGGGTAGTGTACGACCTGAACAACCAACCAGGGAATCCCTTTCTTCTAAGAGCACAGATGTTGAGATGTTGAGGCTCCTTTTCTGAGAAGATTACCAAAAACTGTGTGGTGGTGAATGACCTCCGTCAAGTACTGGAGATGACTTAATAATGAGCTCCCCATCTGTAGGAGCTGGAGCCTCAGGACCTCACCCCAAGAACCCAGCTAGAGTGTCTTCTCTGAGTCTGACAGATCAAGCCAGAAGGAGATGGGGGAGAGTGGGCAGCTCGGTCTTACCCTTTTGTTCCTGGAACTCCCTGTGTAGACCTGGCGCCAACTAAGGGTAGGGAAACCCGGAGAGGCGCAGGGGCTGTTAGATGGTGAGGCTGTCTGTTTGGGGGTCTCCTCCTTCTTGTCCCCGCTCCTGCCCGTAGCGCCTCTCCAAAGAGGTCCAGAGC